>JAZHYW010025759.1:0-14344 GCA_037355805.1 Ixodes ricinus | reverse complement strand
GATGTATTGCGCCATTTTTTCATCATCGTCTTCTTGTTTTAACGGATACTGGAGCAGTTCGAAACACTGCCCGGTCGTTAATATTCAATAAACGTTTTGAAAGGCCAGAAGAAGCACGTCATATTCATCACCGAATGCGGCGTTGCTGAAATTGAGATTGAAAACGAATACGGTTATCGGCAACGATTGCCGACGACGATCATCCATCGTTCAATCTGTTTGCTGTTAATCAATACACATCAATGATTTCACCAGAAATCATCCAGCAGAAAATCTCATCAGCGGATTATCCCATTTCCACGTTGATTTTCATCACACCAGCGTTCACGATCTGTTCATCATCATCCCCACTGTTCATCAACTGACGGTGATTGATCACGTAACTTTTCGCGTAAATTTTGCCACCAGAGGCCGGCGAAGATTGCGAGTCACCCTTGGGAAATTCTTTTGTTGGGCCCGGCGTCAGCGGCGAAGCCTACTTCGTTTCACCTTTTGTTAAACCAAAAAAAAATTTTTCTTCAGTAGCGTAGCATTAGCACTGCAACGAAGCGCGCAGTCGTCCGGATGATCTCATCGTCGTGGCGCAAGACTTGAACCCTTGACGGTCAGGTACACTCGTCGGTCAGCGTACTCTCCGAACGTCGTGGGAATAAAGAGGGGCCAATCATAACAATCACAACTTGCAGCAGTAGAAAAAAAAAAGAAAAAAAAAAGGAGGAGAGGCTTTTAAGTTTTTTTTTCTTTTTTTATAAAATACTTTCTAGCCGAGGCAAACCTCACATGTTTCGTCATGGACACCGAAGACGCTGACACTCGCTTTCCCGACCCTGCACAGCTTGTTTCTGAAATTCAACTCCAGCGCGTCCGTGGAACGTCTTTTTAGCTTGTCTGGGAACGTCTTTAGGAGGAAAAGGAGAAAACTCTCCGATAAGGACATTGAAAGTCAATTGCTTCTGCGAGCGATTAAACTATTTTTGGTGAAAACGCAGGTTTTATCGTTCCCCATCTCAGGGTTTACAAGATGTCGGCCATAAAATGACTGCATTTATTTTAGGCTCGCGGGGTTTTCACGGATAAAAACTGCTGTTCACTTTGCTACCACAAAAATACAAAAGTAACTTCGAAAGTAACTTCAAAGTAACTCGCTACTTTTTTACAGTAGTTAGTAGTTTACTCAATTACTATTACGAATGCGTAATTTCTACTCTACTCCAATTACTTTTGGCGTCGATACTCAGTAACTTAACTTAACTACCTTTTTTGAGTAATTTGTACATGTCTGCATATATGTCGACGTTTCGGCCTGAGCCAGAACTTTTTCGAGACTGGTACATGAGATGTCAGATTGGCGCTCCTTGACTACGTCACGTGGTATTCCAAACATCTGGTTTCCCTCAAGAGCTGACGGTACCCCCGACGCAGGAGTCCCCCCCCCCCCCCCACGCGTAAACCTGACCCTGGTGAAAGGACTCGCACAATGTCGGAAAATCTAACTGAAGCAAAGCGGTGGGGGAGGGAGGAGGAGGGGCAGCCACAGAAACAGCAAACGGCAAACACTCGCAAAAAAAAAAAGCGCTTTGAGAAAAATGCTTTGAGCGGTGTCCGAGCGGTGTACCAGCCGCCCCCTCTGTCCGTGAAAAAAAACACACATATACATATCCCCTTTTCACGTAATGAACTTTCAAGACAGGGAAGACGAGGGGTGGTTCTGGACTTCCTCGCCGAAAGAGGGAAAATAAACAAAAAAGAAGAAAAAGAAAACGGTTGCAGCTTCTGAGAAGACTTGCCCCAAGCGGTGTACGAGCGGTGCACGAGCCGCCTCCTCAGTGCGTAAAAAAACAACACACACACACATACATATCCCTTTTTTTTTCACATAATAAACTTCAAGACGGGGAAGACGAGGGGAGGTTGTGGACTTTTAAACCGATATGACTGCTCAAGATGTGTTAACTGCGTGCATGGACGTCATTATTCCAGGGTGTTGATTGATCCCTGCTTTAATAGTGTTGCACTTGTAAATTAAATATGACTCCCTCTGCTCGCGATCCCGGGTAGTTTTAAAACGAGATTGTAGAAATGTCACCTTAAGCTTATCGAATGAGTGTCCGGAAATACTCATGTGTTTTGAGAGGGGAAACTTGGGCAGGATCTTACATGGGACCTATGAATATTGAATCTTAAGCGGAAAGGTGTCATCGTCTGGCCCACGTACTGCTTATGGCATTTTCCACATTTCAGTAGGTATACGACGTTACTTGTATCGGAGTTTAAGTTCCCGTAAATTTTGTAGGTAAAGTTGGAATTTGTACTCTCTGCGTTTTCTCTCGGCGTCACGTGCTTACATACCTCGCAGCCCTTCTTACCGCATGGCCGACTCCCAGTGCCATTAGAGACAGTTGTTTTTTGACTTAACTATATATATATATATATATATATATATATATTATAATATAAAAAAAACAGGCAAAAAGAAAAGAAACGTCTCCAGGTGGGTTTGAACCCAGAGCTCCACTGCCCTTGATTTCAGTTCCCTAAGGCCCGCTTCAGACGGGGCAACTTTTCTAGCAATTTTGAGGTTGCTGGCAGGTTGTTCCCTAGGTTTTCCCAGATCAACACGAATTGCTGAGATCGGGTTCGGCTCGAAACAGACAAGCAACTCGAACAAACTGGACAAGTTTGAAGCGGCAGCAGCCAATCAGGGACGAAATATTTTCACGTGACACCCCTGTGGTGGTGATGATGACAGCTGAAGACTTGGTCCTGGTTTGAAATGGATCGTTTTTGGAAATAAACATTTTCAGAAAGATGAGTGAGTATTCTCAACGCCACTCAGATATAAAAACACGTTTTTAGCACATAGTTGTGCGTCTAAATAGGCAAGAAAAATCAAATTTCATGATGATGATGGCAAGTCGTAGCAATTCGGTTGCAGCGTGTGAACGCAGGCGGCCCGTGTTGCTGGTGTTGCGACGTTAAGTTGCTGGGTGAAATTGCCCCGTCTGAAGTGGGCCTTAGGCTCGCTTCCACCGTTCACGCTCAGCGAGCAAGCCCGCTTCAACTGTTCACGCCTCAAGGCAAGCTGGACAGCTACAAGCCACCTAAATGTCTACCGCCTCATCCCCGGCCAGGTCGTAACGTGACATAACTTATTAAAAGTCTTGCTGTCACTGCCACGACCGGCCAGAGTGAAGTCGAGAAAGAATCATATAAATCATTTCGTAGCTTTCTTGGAACGACCCCCTCAAGGGAGAGTCGTCCCTCCGCCCTTCGTCGATTGTTGGACTGACGCGAAGCAACTAGCCCTCTTGGCCCAGCAGTTACAAATCATAATGCTCATTAACTCGCCTGCCAGCGTTCCTGGTGCCAACCGCAATTTCCGCCAGTTTACCCGACACCCTCTGACAATCTCGTCCGTCAATGTTCCCAGTGTCGACTGCCATTTCCGCAATCTTTCCGACACCCACTGACAAACACCTATCTGCACTCCGGGCCTCGACAAGCGCTTACTTGCCTACCGCATCACCCCAAGCCTAAATCCTAAATCTGCAATGAGTCCTGGCTGTTTCCCCTCCTGCCAGTCGCTATCCTGCCTTCCAGCGAATATGCCGTGGTTCTCCTCTGCCTCCGAAGACGACTTTCTTACATCTTAACCGCGCTCCTCATCTCCTGCCAACCACTATTCTGGGGTACCCGAGAAAGCGCGTCTGCAACCTCGTCCTTCGAGCCCTTGAAGTACTCGATTCGAGAAGACACCTGCTGAGCTTTGCTGTGCGACAAGTCGCCAAAATTCCACCATACTTTGTCTCAACGGGCATCGTTAGCGTTAGTGAACAACCCGCTCAACGAATCCGTGGGACTCCCTGGGGACGACCAGAAGCAGAGGCATACCGAACGGGCCCCACGTTGGATGTGCCATTTTAATGTGGGTTTCTTTATGGAGTTCGCTTAGCTACTAATAATCGCCGCCCGATCGGTATGCGCTCCGCCCGTCACCCAGGGAGTGACATACAGCGACGAGAAGACAGCGAATGGGTTGACTGTACCTCCCGGTTGCCCGTCGTTCAGAGCCGGCAGTCCAGGCACGCCAACCCTTGTTGTCGCCCGTCGATCAGAGCTCACAGTCGGAGTCCGTGTCCAGGCCTGCGGATCGTCCTTCCCACGCCAGCGCTGCGTAGGCTGGCTGTCCCGGGCTATCACTGCCCGAGTCTCGCTGCGGAACCACCCCGGGATCGTCGTGGCCTAGGCTAGATGGCCAGGGCTCGCCATTTCCGCCGGTCCGGACTTCGAACCTCGCTGGTGGACCGCTCCGGGGTTCGCCATGGGCCAGGCCAGGCAGCCCGGCTCCGATGTTCCTGCCCAGCTCCAGCCTCGCTCAGCACGCACTGTCTCGCGCCAGCTCGTGACTTCTCCGCCGACCGCCTGTCACGTGCCCTCTGCCTCGTCTTTCACCCTCGGCTCCCACAAAGTT
The DNA here is from genome assembly GCA_037355805.1 of Ixodes ricinus. Classification (NCBI taxonomy): domain Eukaryota; kingdom Metazoa; phylum Arthropoda; class Arachnida; order Ixodida; family Ixodidae; genus Ixodes; species Ixodes ricinus. The sequence continues at coordinate 9,873 of JAZHYW010025759.1, read as the reverse complement.
AAGGAAAGGGAATGTACCATTATGTTCAGTGAAGTTCGGTGACAAGACTCGGGACTCGAGCAGGAATGCCGTTATCCTTGGTGTGACCCCATGAGACTGTCTTGCTGCCTTTGCTGGGGTTTATCTAACTGAAGTACCTGGACGAAAAGTATAGAAGAAACATATGTGCATAACACTCATTATTCACAAGAAAATTTGTCAACATCCAAAATGACCCATGGAGAAAATTATGCGAGGAATTTCTCGGCCACCTTGGGCGAGTCACCTCTCGTGGCCAATGTTTCATTGCAACTTTAATTGTAGTGAACAGTTATAGGGTATATTACAGACAAAGTGCAATTTGGTGTTGTACGAAACTACAACACACAAAACAGCACTCTAATACAGTATGTTGAGGTACCTCTGAACAAATTCGAGGGTTTCATGGTGCCTCCTTCAGATACCTGATGTTGAACATGAAATATGTGCACCAAGGAATGAGCAAACAGTGACTTCCAGTTAGTCTCAAGCACCAGCGACATGTCAACAAGGAGTGCAATGTGTAGAAGGTCGTCTAGAAGTGTGCAGCCAAGATGAAAAAGCAAGATATAACGATTAGGGTGACCACCTTCCTGCCGGCGAAATGCGGAACACCCTGACCGGAGGGGGAAGGGGGAGGAGGAGGAGGAGGAGGAAGTAAGAGGAGGATGGTATTTTCACGACTCAAGAAAAAAGTATTACAGGAAATTCACCAACACGCACACCCCGAAATCCTGTGCTGTACGAAAGCATATTATACACCTGAAAATTGAGTGCTGCAATCAATCTTAAATAATTTTGACTAACAGTGATATTTTTTGTTTAATTGTAATGGTAAATATTTCATTAAAAGTGTGTAAGTAAAAAACATAAAAAATGACTGTACCAGACCCCAATGCATAAAAAGGAAATAAGAAACAGTAAGTATTTTTCGGCTTATTGTTTTCTATCGATATCGATAGTTACTCTTATACTAACATGCTGCTACACAAAATTAGAACCTCACGTTTTTGTTTTTTCGACCGTTGTAAGTTGCAGGTTTTTGCCTTGTGTGGCCATCTTCACTAAAAAAAAGCTTTCCACAAAAAACCTTTCGCATGATACAGTATGATTTGCAAATATTTACAATAGTTTATTCTTTGAACTTTTGGCGAGCAATTTTCGCTTGCAATATTTTGCCATATAGGGGAGAAGCACAACGGCGCATGCGCGTCTTTCACCTGCAAAAACGACGGTTGCTTCCCGCAGTGCGTGGATAGAAATAACATACCATCGAGATTCACACGTTTATCAGCTACCTCCGCGCTTTCCCGTGGCCTGTTGTTCGGAAGCGCCATAATTTGCGAAGTGAATGTTACGACAGTGTGAAATGCGGGACATTTTGAAGATTTTGGTATTTCTTGCGGGACGCGGGACACGAGCCCTCAATACGGGACAGTCCCGCGAGTCGCGGGACGGGTGGTCACCCTAATAACGATATCAGAATAAGATCACATCAAAAAAGCTTCGTTGTAGTGAGACAATCTACAATCTAGGCACAGTAATGAGTAAACCGACGTGTACCCGCGATTCCCTTTGCGTTGATTGAGGTGAAACATGGCCAACGGGAAAATGAAAAAAACACGCTTTTTCCGTTTTTTTTACTCTATTTGCTCTGCGCAGCCGATAGCAGGGCAGTTGGGCGGCGTCACAAACATTTGACTCACTCGCTAGCGTTTCTCAACTTCGTTCGGCGTCAGTCGACACCACAGATCAGTGGTCGGCACTCATGGTCTACCTGGAAGGAAAAAAGTACGAGCTCAGAGCCGAGCGTCGATCGCGACTTCCGTAAAGAGAAGCGGCCGGTAACACTTCGGCGACTCGTCAGCTTCAAACAACGCCTCTTCGAACGAGCCCGCGAATCCAATGCGTCGAACGGTCGCGGCGGCAAGCGCGCCGGAAGCTGGCCGGAAGCAAGGGCTCAACATCCGAAAGAGACGCGGCGCTGGTTTCTACGTCTATTTCGCACATGAGATAACAAGATAGCGAAGCTAGCCGAGTGTGAACACTGACTGGCGTAACATCGGAGTACACGCAGTCGAAATAACGCCTGTAACAGAGCACAGAGGCTTTCAACAGGGGACACGTGCGTTCAAATAAGCTGCGATTTCAAAACTTCATGTCTCCTCTCTGTCCTTCGGTGTGTACTTTGATCCGTGTATACCAAAGCACTCAATGCTGCAAGTAATAAAGTCGTGTATACGTACCCTTCGAGGCGATTGAAAGTGCGTTGGTTTCGCTCGGAGCCCGCGAGCAAAGAGCGCGACGAACTATCATCCGTCGGTCACGCCGGGTCGCCGCGTCGCACGACGAGCGGCCCCTCGCTGCGTAGTGGACGTGCGCACAGTGCGCAATGCTCGGCTCGCTCGGCCGTTCGGCTCGCTGGCAGCTGGGCTCTCTCTTCGAACCACGCTTCGAACTGCCTCCGAAGCTCGTGCTGGCGCGCGCGCGGCTTGACCGCTTGACGATGGAAACTTATCTTCTCATAAAACGAGGCTTTAACGTATCGTTTGTTGGTGCAAATGCACGTATTTTTCACGTCGTTTTTTTACAGTGTGTGAATCTCGCGAAACAGGCGACGAAGAGTGGTGGGTGAAATGTGCTCGCATGTTGTGTGGATTTTGTGTACGACGTAGGATTACCCAGAAGGCAGTCCCTATTCGCACTCCGAGTGCGGATAGTGGTGGATTCTTATCCGCACTCCGAGTGCGAATAATTTTGGATTCTTATCCGCACTCCGAGTGCGGATTGTGTTGGATTCTTATCCGCACTCCGAGCCTCCGAGTGCGTGAGTGCGGATTGCGTGCGGAGGCGCGGACGCTGCGCTGTACCGGGGTACGAAGACGTTGGCACGAAGCCGTTGCACGAAGCGTATGAAGTGTGTTGAATTTTCTTTATCTGCACTCCGCGCGTGGCGCGATTTTGTCGCGGGAAACTATGAACACAGTGGTTTAGAAGTTCTCAACTTTGTGTTGTGAATGACACTGGCGTGTTGGCAGCCTCGACGAGTCTATGCAAATATTGGTGGTTCTGGTTTCAGAATTAGAATAATTTCAAGCAAATGTTTTTGCTTTCACTAAAAGAAAATTAATTAGCATTGGGTGGTGCACTTCAGATTAAACGGTACTCGGGGATCGGACAGAGGCGATCAATGTGTGTGTGTGTGTGTGTGTGTGTGCGCGCGCGTGCGTGTGTGCGCGTGCGTGCGTGTGCGTGCGCACGCGCGTGCGTATGTGTGTGTGTGTGAAAATTGGACCCTTTTATTAATCTTTTACTTACCTCAAAACTCAGGGACATCCCAAACACATCAGCCCTCCCCCCCCTCCCCAAAAAAAAAAATTGTTCTGGCGATAATTGTTTTTTGTAATTTTTATTGACGAAAGAAAAAAAGAAAGAAACTAGAGCAGTGTACAATTTCTGACGTGTATTGTCTTGTGCTTAGATGATAGGGGCAGTGGCATAGGAAAAGGGGCGGGGTGGGAATGCAGGAAAATCAGTCATTTCCAGTAAACAATATGATTAAAAAAGGACCCCCCCCTTTTCCGGTCCAATCTTCTGAACACTTTCAACACTACTAGATGAGGGAATGCCTGAAAAGTCCCCGGCCATTTGTTACTGTAATTTTTTTAATAGAATGATTTGCTCTTTTGTAGGTAAGACGACGATAGATGTGATGGCTATTAAAAGATGTTTTTGTGTGGTTGTGTGATCGAAGATGTTAAACATGCCGAGGGTGCCAAACACTGTGAGCCTGCGGGTTTTGGGCGGGGCGGCAGCAGAAGTTTGGAACGTCTGTGTGTGTGTGTGTGGGGGGGGGGGGGATTGTGTCTTGAAAATTGTTTGCTAGCCGCCCATCGTTCCCACATTACTGCCCCCATCAGCTAAGCACCGCACAATGTTAATGTGCTGACTGTGGCAAAGGCGCGTTATAATAAAAATCTTAAACCAGCTTCCGTTCTTTTGCAAATAATAATATTTTGTTTAACAAAAAGAAAAAAAAAGGATACTGAAGGAAGAATAGGATTGCTTACGTCCTGCTTTCATGCCTTTTTTCAAGTCTCCGAGGCGCGAGTACAGTTCAATCTCTACCCAAATGCACCACTTAACGCTAATCAATTTCGAAGAAAAGAAAGGAAGATGCGATTATGCATTTGCAGTAATGTGTTTGGAGGTGAGCTAGTCGGTGGTGCATAGTAAACATATAATTAAAACAGCGCAAACGAACATAAGGACATGTAGAAGAAGGGACACAAATACAGCGCTGACTCACGTCTTCTTATGTTGATGTGTTTTAAGAAGACGAAAAAGAGAGTAAATCGTGAGTCAGCGCTGTCTGTGTCCCTTCTTTTACTTGTCCTTGTGTTCGTTTGAGCTGTTTTAATTATATGTTTACGATTATGCATTTGTTTAAAATTGAATTAATTTGGAAACACAGGTCTCCCCCAATTAAACACCGCACAACCACTAATATTTCTATGGAATCGGTGCTGCCAACATGCCAATGTCACACCACAAACATCGTAAGTCACTATGTTCAAAGTTTCCCGCGTCGAAGTCGCGCCACGCCACACGCTGCCACACGCCAAGTTCTCCGCCGCTCACACTTGGAGTGCGGATAAGAATCCAACGCAATCCGCACTCGGAGTGCGGATAAGAATCCAAAATTATCCGCACTCGGAGTGCGGATTAGAATCGACCACTATTCGCACTCGGAGTGCGGATAGGACAGCCTACCCAGAAAGGTGCGTGAATATCGATAAATGTGCGCGTAAGAAATAACTAAATGCACGTAACCTGTTAAACCTATTCACCCTCATTATGCTATCGTGCGAACCGACACTGGCACGTATCGCGTTTGCTTTAGGTCCCAATACCGGTAACCTAACTTTTTTTGCATTACAACAACTGCAATAAACATTTGTTGGAAAACGATCACTCCAATAAGCACGTCGTTATTGGGCTTTCTCATTGAAAGGTAGGTCGCGGGTGTTCCAGCTAGTTATACTGAATGGTTTGGTGGTTGTCTAGCAGTTCAAGCGCGCGAGGCTGTGTGTACTGTACTAACAGCCGTACGTACTTGCGCTTTCGATCAGTGTTTATGTGTTCGCAACGCAGGACGTATTTGTTCTTGCCGTATGGTTACCCCTGCTGTTTTACGATATCATTCACGCGATGTCATATATGTGGGCATACCGATATCAACATGATGCTTCACGAACGCTCAAAATCGTGTTACGTTTCCTCATAGTTCGCGGTATCTGCCGACGTATTTCATGTTGGTAATTTGGTATACGTTCTGAGATATATGAACGCGACATCATATTGTATTTTCCTTTGGGCCCAAGATCGACAACCGATATTTATATATCGTGTGGCCAACTGGCCGTACACAATGTCTTTATCGGTCACCAATATGCACGCGATGGCGTATTCTATTCCAATAACCGCGCATTATATCGGCTTATTGTGCTCCAATATCGTGCTGTATACCAATAACCGTATACTATATCAGGATATTGTGCTCCGATATGAATTCCCATCGTGCGTATTGGGTAAATCGGATAACAAAAAGTTTTTATTGGTGTTCATCAACTTCACTGGAATACAATATTTCCAATAAGCCGAGTTCATATTGGCCTTTTTCAATAGGGTTGGGTTATAAAAGTTCTGTTGGCTTCGTGTGGAGTTCAACAGTGAGATGTAATGAGAAAATGCTATTCTTGTTTCTGTGACGTGCAATATACTGAGCTGGAAATGAGCTCCAGCTGTCGCACCTCTTGCTTTTTTACTTCCTTTTATCAAGGAGTTAAAGCCACGGTCGCTTTTAGTTACCGCAGACAATAATATTATTTCCGAATCACAGACCTTCAACACAAGATAATTTTAATCATAACCACAGGTCCTTTTTGAATAGTGCTGATTTAATGCTAACCTGTCCTCTGAATTTTTTGGTTTTTGTATTTAAATTATAATCACATTCAATTTTTTTTACAATTGATCAGGTGGTGATCAACTACTCAATTGTGCTTATATTTTTATTTTCTTTGCTGTGTCACAAGTCAGAAACCACTTTCAAGGTGCCTCTTGCAGAATAAATAAAAACAAAATAAGGCGTGGGGCTGGGTTGCTGCACTCCCCAGTGATACACGCGCCGTTCGAAAAGGGTGGCCCGACGGGCATGAGTTCTCGGCGTAGTGCGTATAGCCATCTCGTCCGAAATGCACTCCGGAGCGCATAAAGCTTTACTCATTCCATTAGGGCCCGGCTGGAGTTAGCGTTCAAACGATCAATGGCACACTCGACCCCGTGACTGGTGATAACAATGTCCTGCATAATACATTCAGCGTGAGATGGCAAAGCGACTGGCTGAGGGAAGTCATCCTCCTCAGTGAAAACACTGCTAAAAAAGGTGTTAAACCCAGCGGCCCATTGGCGTGGGCCCAAAAAAGACCCGTGGTCACAAGAAACGCTTGGCAATACTGGTGAAGGTTTAGGATTAATTACTTTCCAACATTTTTTTTATTCAGTTCGAAGCGTGTTCGAGACATCCTCGTCATAAAATATTTGTTTGGCAGTGGTTTTTTTGCACATGAATGAGTAAGTATGATAAACGGTCCAGGCATGTTCCGAGTCTAAGTGAAGTGCACGCCTGTACAGACGTTTCTTTTCTTGAATATATCTTTTAATAGCAGTTGTAAACCAGGGCTTGTGCAAGTTTGGAGCGATTTTTAAAGTCGCAGCACATATGGATTGAACCTCCAATAGTTTTTCTCTAAAAAAGAACCCAATTTTCATTCACAGACCGTTCATCAAATTCACTGAGAAATGTACTGGAAAATTCGCCTAGCATAGAATCTAAAGTTTCCGAATCAACTCTTTTTCAGTCAAATATTTCTTTCCTTATTGAATCCCGCTAATTAACAACCAGAAGAAGTCACAATGTATAGCTTGATAATTGCTAATTTGGTAGATTACTTGTACACTAGCTTGTTCTGGGTGAGTTGTAAATACTAAGTCCAATACAGCATCCCCACGAGTAGGAGCGGTAGTTATTTGCTTCGTATTAAAGTAATTGGCCATATCAAGTAACTTACGGCACTCACTTTTCCTTGCGCATTCATCAGGTATAACACACGTGCCCCAGTCAATGACAGGATAGTTGAAATTTTTGGCCAGTATGAGAGGCAGTTAGGGAATCTACATTGGATATCGTCGATTTGTTCTGTGAGGTCCTCAACAAAGTCGGCCGGAGAGTTCGGAGGACGGTAGCATACGCCAACTACGCATGTCTGAAATTTCAGCTTTATGGTGACCCACAACATTTCAAGCGTGCTGTTAAGGGAGATAACAGAGGATGAGACGCTGTTTCTAATAGCTACTATTACTCCGCCTCCCCTGGCACCGGGTCGATCCTTGCGATAAACAGTGAACAAATTAGAAAAAGACAACTCCGAGTCTGCAATATTCGAAGAAAGCCAGGTTTCGGTTCCTAACAGGACATTAACAGAGCATGCATCGATGCAAGTATGAAGTACATCCGGCTTCGGAAGCAGACTTCGAAAGTTGGCTATAAGAAAGGAGAGGGAACCAATATTTGTAGCGCAGCATGAACTAGATTTATGTTTTCGTCACGTGCTCATATCGCGCAAATTATCACTGGGAATACAAGCAACTTGATCAGTATTTGCATCCTAGGCGTAAGTAACATCATTTTGTATGAGCTTATCGTATGATAGCCGGAATCTGCTCGCACCTCGATTTTACTTTTGCGAAGTCACGGAGTTTCTTGCGGGCAAGTTGCGGTCGAGGTGAAAAGTCGTCTTCAATCCAGATTTTCGCCGACTCCAAATTTTTTAGCTTGTGAGCGTTTTGCTGAACCTCGGACTTGCTCTTAAAGTTAACAAATTTTATAACAATCGGTCGAGAAGTTCTAGCCCTATGCTGGCGGATGCGGTATGCGCACTCAATTTCGCCGGGGTTAACATTTAAGTCGGTTGACAGGAATTCTCTGATCTTGTTTTCCGTGTCGTTCCAGGTTTAACGCTCAAGATCAGGTAGACCCTTCACTATGACGTGAGACGTTCTCTTCTTCACTTGCCTCTGTCCCTTCTACTTTTAAGTTTCTGTTTCTACCCCAGTCTCGGGTTAAGTTCCAACATGATAAATATCCACCAGCTCGCCTGTACTTTAACCGTTTTTTCTTCACTATGACATTGTTTCTACGTAGACGATTGTTCAGGTCGTTGACAACATCAACGATACTTTCCAACCCCTGTTGCCTGTAGGTGAGGGCACCCATTTCAGTTTGAAGAGTGGAAACAGTTTGGTCAAGGGACTTGACATCTTCTCTGAGGCTGGTAGCCTCACGAAGAGATTCCTCCAGAATCGACACGCGCTTTGAGATGTCAGTTAATCCTGCATTGATGACAGCAAGTACAGCTGAAGTTTCCTTCTAATACGTTTCGTTTGACGTCATGACCTGATTATGATTCGCAAAAATTTGGTATATATTATCATCAGGTCCTGGGTTTGATTCAACATCTCCCGCACAAAGCAAAAGTTGGGCGCAACACAAGGACAATAAAAATATCTTTGCACTAGGACACAGGAATTTCACAAGGAGGAAGTTACAACGCTGATGGCCGAAGGCACGACATCTTTTGAGCGAAAAAAACAGCCAACGCGTATCCTGTACGTAGACAAATCTACGCCCAGAGTAAAACACTTGACAGGGATTTGCGGCCACATACAATCGGTGAGTGATACAAACGACAAGCAAAGTATGTTGACTCACCTACAAGAGAGCAACAAGCCAACTCGGTGAGGTGAACAGTTGGCCGCAAATCCCGCGTCTGTGGTGGGCGACAGTCCTTTTAAACAGCGTAGAGGCGTCTCGCCGTAAGGTGGCAGCTTCGTAGGTCATCCGAGCCGACCAATCAAAGCCAGGCAGAAGCGGCGCCTGAGGGACGGTGATAGTGGCCACGGGACGAGGCGGTGGAGCACGAAGTGATGCAGCACGGCATGAGGCGATCGAGGATGATGTGATGGCCACGGCACGAGGCGATGGAGGACGATGTAATGCAGCACTACAAGAGAGCAACAAGCCAACTCACTGAGGTAAACACTTGGCCGCAAATCCCGCGTCTGTGGTGGGCGACAGTCCTTTTAAACACTGCTGCGGCGTCTAGCCATAAGGTGGCAGCTTCGTAGGTCATCCGAGCCGACCAATCAAAGCCAGGCAGAAGCGGCGCTTTAGGAATGGTGATAGTGGCCACGGCACAAGCCGATCGAGGACGAAGTGATGCAGCACGGCACGAGGCGATTGAGGACGATGTGATGGCCACGGCACGAGGCGATGGAGGACGATGTGATGCAGCACTACAAGAGAGCAACAAGCCAACTCAGTGAGCTGAACACTGGCCGCAAATCCGCAATCGACATTCCAATTTATCCAATTAAACACTTATATTCATAGCCAGTATTACGCCACAATTTGTAATAAGGGCTCCCAATATTACTTCAGAATATACAACTTTGGCATCCAATTTACGCCAAGATTTCCGATATTCATATGGAATGGAACGCCAGGATTACCGACCTTGTTCTCTAGCAATATGTCACTATTTCCAATATTGGTACTCAGTATTGGAAATATTGATTCTAATTCAATATTGTTAACTAATCGCAGTAAGGCTATTCCAATATTGTGATACAATTGCACACCAGTTTTTTTTAAATGTAGTAATCCTGTTTGTAATGATGTCTTCAATACGGCGACGAAAAGAGGAAGAAAATTGGACGACTAATGGAGAGGAG
>JAZHYW010025757.1:0-17151 GCA_037355805.1 Ixodes ricinus | reverse complement strand
GAATCGCTGCGTTCGATTTGCGGTATCGTCCGAGTTCGTGATTCCCTGTGTCCCGATCTGCGCGCGTGATTAGCTGGCCGCGCAGTTGTTCCCCGTGTGCATCGTGGCGATTCTGCTCCATCTGCGGTATTTGTTTCTGTGACATGCGAGTTTGTAGCGTATTCCGCGTTTTAGTTTGTGATCTGCGCGCGCGATATCGGTTTCCGTGACAGCAAGATTGTAGCGGGTTCCTGCGTCTTTATTGCACCATGAAACTTGAATCTGCTCGTCCGCGATCTGCGTGTCCGTTCCCGTGAGATGCAGGTCTCGGCGGGCTTCCGCGAGTCCTTCGCACCGTGAAACGCGAATCTGCTGCGTCGGCCACTTGCGGCATCATTTCCCGTGACACAGGAGTTTGTGGCGAATTCCCCGCCGTGTTTATCGCATCGTGAAACGCAATGGCCGGGTCCATGATTCATGCGGATCTAGTCCGCTCACCTGGTTTGTGTAGGGTGCCCCGGCGCTTAGTTAATTTTTGATAAAGTTTTGCTGGTGGTATCCCCAAAGATAGCCCACTCCATGTTTTTCACCATTTATCTTCATTCTGGGTACGTCCTACGGGATTTTACGGTACTCTTTAGCGAGCCCTCGAGCAGCTCAAACTATAGAGTGTGTTTGCCATTTAACGGCAGACACCTCCAGCGCAGAATGGGCACACATGTGCACAAACGCTTTGTCGAGTAGCAGGGAGGTTAGCATAAGCGGACAGATGTAACCAAGGCGGAGACACTCGCAGATGATAAACGCTCTCGCCTCCCCTCGCAGCTTGTACTGCAAACATGTCCCACAAACCCCATGACCACTGTCCAGCAGTTGGAACCACTCTGGAAATCTAGCAACAGTAGTGTTCTCTGCGTCGTAAGTAGTTACGAGGGAACGAAATGCGCTCGAGCACATTCTTGTGAAATCCGAGAACCAGCCTTCACTTTCGCAGAATGCATTGACAAGAAGAGAGCCCCAGGTAAGCTCTTCGAAAGGAGGACCCGCACTCACGAGGGGTCTAGCCGGGCCTAAGTGTCGGGTAGAGTGTGCAACGGCGCGACGCACGGGGCGCTAGACGTCCAGCATGAGGACGACGGGGTCCTCGACGGCCGCCTTGACCTTCTTGAGGAACGTCACCGCTTCCCTGCCGTCGATGAGCCGGTGGTCGTACGTCAGGCAGATGTACATCATGGGCCGGATCTCCACCTGGGAACGCCACAACCATATTCCCTCACGCCATGGTTGCCGTGTCGGCAGGCAAAGCCAATGCGGAGAGCAATTCGTCTGCTTCTTGCGTGGGAGTTGCGGCAACGACGGAACGACACCGAGCTCCGATTGGCTATGATTGAAAGGATAGTGGGTGGACCTCAACGCTAGATGCCTCAAGGTCTACCTGCACCATTTGTTTCGATCGGCTGACAAAAGCACGGCGTTTTGAAATCGTTGCCACCCCTGCGCAAGAAGCAGACAAACTTGCACTCTGCATAGCACTTAGAAAACAAGGTCTGTGCCTTTCCTTCTCTAACATCATCATCATAGTTGCCAATAAGGTGAGAATGGCAAGAGGGAGCTTCGGCTATCCCGCCTCCGGTGCAAACGCCCTACCTATGACAATGCTTCGGTGTTTCGTGAACCTTGGGCGTGTGCGCACAGCCGATCTATGGCTGGAAGGCACGCGCTGCACTAGAGCGACAAACAAAAACAAACGACAGTGGACAAGCCTCAAACCAGACTTTCTCGCAATTTGACAGGCTTTGTAGAATAAAGGAGGCTATGCTCACACATGAGCATCCTGCATGCGAGGGTATCTTTGGCAGACTTGCAATCACTCGTGCTTAACTCACAAGCATTGAACGACCAAACGTCTGTCAAAGGTACCATCGCGGCGTGCATGCGTGTGGTTGAGGCTTGTCGCTGTCGTTCGTTTCTGTTTGTCGCTCTAGTGGGACTCGGGCCTTCAGAACAGTCACTTAAGACAGCGTGCAACAGGAAACACTGCACATGTCTAAATATGCTTTGCATCCAAAGTTTTCTTTTAAAATGCTGCCTGAAAGGTAGCATTTTCCAATTTACGGCAATGCTGATGCTGATACTATGAGTGTCCGAAATGCATCTCCGACCCGTGTGTCTACCGCATCATTATTTTGTCCCACTGGCATCAGGCCGGTAATGTCGTAACTCGGTCACGCCGCAAATCACCAGAGTCCCGGCCGTGGCATAGCAGTGAAGCTGGTCAAAGCAGACGCCCGGTTCGCTGTAGCTTGACCAGCATCCAACCAATCAATGGAAACTCCGGTGGCCTCAAGTTGGGATGCCACGACAAGGCGGCACCTGCGTCCATTTGTCTTCTTCACTGGCACTTTATAACTACTAGCGTTCTGGCTTTTCGGTAAATACCGATAAACCCAAAATTGGATCTCTCCTTGAATAAAAAAAAAAAACTTCATGGGAAGAAAATGTTTGTCTACAGTTTTCTTTGGTACTGACTCAGGTACAGCCCACTCTGAACTTTTCTCAAGGCTGCTTCTTTCTTCGGAACCATACACTTTACCTCTTTTCCTTCTCTCATTGGCACCGGGACATCTTCTAGTAACTTCAAGTCACGCACGTGTTCCCCAGATGTTAGAGAATCTCGTGCCCGTGTCCTACTTTATTAAACCTAAGCCCTGATAAACAACGCTTTGTTTGACATCTAAAGACAACACCAAAAAAAACTTAATCTGAGAGAAAAAAAAAGCAAAGAAAATTACCGAAAAAAATATCAAAGGCTGTTTTTTTGCGATTTACTTTTCTGTAGATTTGGTGTTTTCTAGTGTCTACTTTCGGTTTCGGCCGAATAACCAACATTTAATGGGGCTCATGTAAAAAAAAAAGCAGCACACGGCCGTGCGGAATTTTCAACCTGTAGAGAGCACCGCACGTGACCCGGTTAGTTAGAATGTGTCCCCGCCCTAACAAGAGAAGGAAACGAGATAAGGCGTGTGGTTTCCAAACAGGTAGCAGCCTCGCAGAAAGTGCACGCGCGGGCTGCGTCCCAAGCAACACGAAACAAAGCCGCAGATAATGATTTCTTTGCATCCAAGCTCGGGTTGTCCTCATTCGAGGACATCTCTGACTTGGGGCTCTTTGAAGTTTACCAGTACATACCGAAAACGCGGAACCTTACCAATAGCCAGTCGCCAGGACATCAACGACGGGTGGCATGATATGGCCGCTTACGTAACATTTTTTGCCGCCACTTTGGGAACTCTCCCATGCATGGGTGACACGGGACGTTAGACCCACCAGTCAGATGTGTTCGAGATGCATTTGAGACACATGGCTGTGCGCCGATATAGTGAGCGCAAGGAGGAGAAGAGAGTGCGCAGAGATGCCAGAATGCCTAGCTTCGATTGGAATGATTAGTGGGTAGAACTAAAGCTAGCTGCCTTTGTCTCCACTGCACTTGTGCCAACACACATACGAATCACGAGAGCCAAAGGCCGGGCACCTCCGTCCCGCGTTCTAACGCACTTGACGAGCGCAGCAGAGACAAAGGCTGCTAGCTTTGAGGTCTGCCCACTAATCGTTCCAACCAGAGCTTGGCGTTCCGATGTCCCCGCACGCTCTTGTCTTCTCCTCTCCCTCACTTTATAGGCACTTACGAGCTGCTTCAACAGTTTTGCCACAGTCGTTGAAACGACACGGGAAAACCTGCGTTTGAGGTACGGTGCGTGCAGCGCTTTTCCGAATGGTGTGTTTGGCGTCACGTTCCGCCCGTACATCAAAAGTGGTTCCGAAGTGGCGAACAAACAACGTCACGGAAGCTGCAGTGTCGGTTCTGGCACTTAGGCATAAAAGTTCTGGAGAAAAGCACGAGAGAATGCAAGTATTGCTGTCGTAGCGGCGTTCCAACTCCGAGCTGCCGAAGCTTTTGCGGAACGTCGCAACGGAGAGCAACCTGCACCGAACGTTGCGTTGCAGGCACCAAAGTTTGAAGTGGCACCGTGGAGACAAAGACTTTTGTATCAAAGTTTCTTTTCCCAATTTCCTCTCAGTACTTCGAGCGTAGTCGAAGCTGCCCTCTGCCGAGACCGTGGACCTACCTTCCCGGCGACGTTGACGGGCGCTCGAAGACGGCGTGCATGCCAAGGATGGCCGACTGGGGCGGGTTGATGATAGGCGTGCCAAACATGGAAGCCGAAGCACGCCGCCGTTGCTGATGGTGAAGGTGCCGCCATCCATGTCCTCGATGGCCAAGCTGCCCGTGTGAGCCTTCTCGCCCAGGACGTTGATTGCCTTCTCAATGTCCGCGTGAGTTCATGCCCTCGCAGTTGCGGATCACCGGGAACAACCAGGCCCTGTTGAGAACGGAGTGGAAGGAGGAATAACAAATGAGGTTGGACTTCTCTAGTGCACGAATTCTAAAACTATTTGGTTCCTTGTATACTGAATGAGCGCACATGCTCGGCAAGGACACTGAAAGCTCGAAAATCGCGCTCGTAGCTTCTGTTACACTTGCAATCAAGGTAAAAATAAAGTAGTATAGAGATTCTTCACGGTCGCACCTTTGGCGTGGATACCGCGACACTGATGTCGATGTAGTCCCTGTAGATGATCTCCTGCTCGTCGATCACTGCAAAGAAAAAGGCGCCGATCAGTTTGTTCTTTCAGTCATTCAGCCAAACAGAGGAAATCACTGGAAGAAATACAGATAACAGTGTGCAGATATGACCGACTCAAAAGGGAACATCAAATGGAAACTTGCTTTAGGACAATGCTTCTCTCTCACACGTAATTATTTTGTTAGGACATTAAAGGAACCCTCGTGCGATACTTTAGGATCCTGAGGAAGCTATTGGCTGCGGCGTTTTTGTTTCCTTTCCATTCCGCTACTTCAGGGATTGTTGCCCAATTGATAATCTGCTTGAGTCGGGCGAGCCCAGCTAAGCGGATTATGCATCTAACAAAGGTAGTCTTTTTTAGGGGCGAAGCTCCTTAGGGGCTAGCCATGTCCGTATGTCCGTCCGCCGTAGGCCGGCGTCGGGTGCTCGTGCTTCTGCTCGTGAGATCACGTGCTCACGAGCACGTGAGCACATGCTCACGTGCTCGTGTAGGGCAAAAAAAAAAATTGAAAAAAAAAGATGAAAAAAAATTATGAAAAAAGAAAAAGAAGAAAAAAAGAGTAGGGGGTTCTGAGATGCCATCCCATCTGTCTGCTTAAAAAAAGAAAAAGAAGAAAACCACACATTCTCCTACTGCCATGAATGAAAAGGACCGAAAAGCTCGGCATGCAGCGCCTCAGCGTCTACGTAGACAGCAAGCTGCTCCGGAGACCAGGCGCGAGAAGCTGCTGCACAGCGTCAAAAACGCCAAGCGGACCCGGAGTTGAGAGCTCGGGAAGCGGCGGCAAAGCGTCAACGCCGACAGCAAGCAGCAATACCTATGACCAAAATCAGTATCATCAGCACCACCCGAGCTTCGCCCCAATCAACATCATTCACCACGTGGAGATGCGGTCATTTTTCTTTTTTTTTTTCCATTGCTTTGATAAGAGGTGTGACCACCCACTGTGGGAAAAGTGAGTGTAGTTCAGGAAGAAAATGAATTTAAGTTTCATAAATGCACATTTTACGAAAACTATCATACGTAAACATATTCAATACAGGTTTCATGCTTTACAAATGTGTAGTGTTTATCCTGAGCATTAGCCAGCCAAATTGAAAAATAATTTCACAGGCCCCTTAATCACACCATGTGTTTCTTCCTTTGACAAAAGCTTTCAGCCTTTCCAGTCTGGTGAGGAAGGAAGACCAGCGAAGCTGTACCTATGGTGGGAATGAAGTAATGGCCGGCCGCAAGTCGGCAAGCCAGAGTGGAAAAGTTGCCACGATCTATGAGCAATGAGCGCAACCAGACAACCGGCAAACAGAACACATTGGACAGATGCCGCCATCTATGAGCGAGCAGCGGCAACCAGTGTTGTGTCGACATTTCTTAGTGGACGTGACACAATCCTAAGGAAACTAGCCCTTAAAGGACACTGAACCTAAAACAAAATATTTTTTTTGGTACCTAATTAGGACAGGCATGTCTCAAAACTAATGTTCATCGAAAAAAAAAATATTTTTGGCCCTTTATTTATCCTACAATGCGAATTTTTCGATTTGCGGGCGAAACCGAAACTGTACTTCTCTGGGGCCAGTGGGATGATGGTGATAGCTTTTGTACCCCGGGACTGTGCTTTTCGAAAAAGGGGGATTGTATGCTCGGACGGTTCACTTGAGGGGTGCAAAAGCTATCATGCATCATCATCCCACTGGCCCCAGAGGGGTACAGTTCTCGGTTTCGCCAACAACATAGCAGTACTTGCATTATAACATAAATATTGGGAAAATATATTTTTTCTTGACAGACATTAGTTTTGAGACATGCTTGTCCTAATTAGGTATTAAAAATTTGGGGTTCAGTGTCCTCCTTAACAGCTCCGCTGTAATAATACATTTATGTAGATGAAATAATTAACTTGAAAGGGAACTGCTCTCTTTGTTAAAAAGGGGCTGTTGGCCTTATTTTATTCCTGTGTATTTCTGTAGACCACAACATCCAATAAGGTAATACCACAAAAGGCATCTTGCATAACTTTTATATGGTAGCCGCTGACTAAAAAATGCATTTTGCAGGAGCTAAGCTGGCAAAATGAAAGTTTGCATACGTATGTGCAATCTTCTGTTCACATATTTTTACTGTTTCTGATTTACATTTCTTGGTTCATTCAGATACTTCAAGTGCCATGAGTCAGTAGTACAGTACATACAACAAAAGGCATACAGCAACAACTAAACACAGCACCAAATTACTATTAAAATCACTGCACGAAACCTTAGTCACGGCAATTTGAAAATATAATCCGAAGTGTAATTTTGGCTACGGTTACAAGAATGTGATTCTCACTTTCAAAAATACTGGGAGCCCATAAGAGGGTTTTGTGCGACATGATGAAATGCAAACTTTGTGACGATGTATTGCGATATGACATATATAATATATTATATTAATATACTCATAAACTTGGGAAATATTAAGTTTGTGGGCAGAAGATTTTCGCGATTTAGAGTTATTCACTATGTAGTTGTTACCCTGGGGCACGGTGTAGGAAGGCTCTTTAGGTGTGGAGACTCCTCTCCTCGCCCCGTCGGAACCGACGCAACACATCACGTCCCCTCCTTTCCTATGCTTTCTCCGCTGCCCCTAGAGCGCGCCAAACGCTCAGGCCGTCCGGTCGCCGGCCCTCCGCCGGAACGTGGGCTAAGTCACCCGTTGCTTCCGCCGCCTCTAATTGTTTCCAACTTTTTTGTTTGTTTTTGTTTTGCTATAGTGAACCCGAGCATAAAAGAAATGTAAAAACCAAAGATCCGAATTCGGAAATAGCCTAACATTTGAATGAATGCACCGACTGCTTTCCAGCCTGGGGAAACGTAAACATTTTAGAAAGGAAAACAACGACATGAAAATAATAGTAAAGAGACGATCAGGATAAAACGTCTGCCGAATGCGTCAGTCACATGCTCGGTCACTGTTCCCTCCAAATTGAAGGCGCCTCGTCAAGGGATTGTCTTGCATGCGTGTAGACGTCGACACAACAGACTGCCCATCTGTCTAGGGTCCGATTCCCTGTCTGGCGTTCTCGTAAAATGCAGACGGCTCCGTGAAGGAAGGCGTCGTCTCGTTTCGGAAGAACGTGCAAAAGGGTTCGGATCGCATGAGAACGCAGTACTGCAAAAGCAAAAACCGAGATGCCAGAAGCAGTCTCGAGAAAGAGAAGAAAGAATCTCGACTGTGCAACTCGTAATGTGGAAAAGAAATCAAAAGCAGCTATAGGGTGTCATACATTAAACAATGTTTTAACAGCATTTTTTTACAGCGTTTTTTTTTTACAGCGATTTTTAAATTTTTTTTTTAAAGTTTGTGATGATATTATTATTTATAATAGAAACGCGCGAATTTTGCAGGAAGAGGAAGGAACTGGACAGGACGAGCGCTGACTAACAACTGAAAGGTTTTATTATCAAAACCCGAGGAAAACATCACTGCCGACTCTCAATCACAATGGAAATGCTGTCGCCTCACAAAATTGGATGCTATCTGTTACGTGATTCTACTGAATTGATTAGAGAGTCGTGTTGTTCTATGTTTCTTCGTGGTTTCCTGATAATAAGCGTTTCAGTTGTTAGTCAAGCTCAGATCTGTCCAGTTCCTTCCTCTGGTCCTTGTAAAATTCAATGCGCTGCTGTTCCATTATGAATACACACCAACTCGCCCAGCTATCCTGTTTGATATTATTATTATACTTATATCAAGTGCCATTAATAAAACCGGTTTTGCTTTCCTTGACGAGTGGTTACTATAAACTTTTTGCTGCAATCTGCTACATGCAATTGGGAGTGTAATAACCAAGTGAACCTTTCAAGAATGCTGCTTTATTAACCTCTGCGTGTAAAATGTGTAACTTCATGTCATTTCGACCAGCAGTTCAATTTATAGGACTTAAGGCTACCTTAAAATGTAAAAGAATAATCACGTTGGCTGCCCCACATTTGAGAAAAAATTTTTTTAATAGCCAGTTGAATTAACGAGTTCGCAAACCCCATGTATTTGTTTTTAGAAAAGTCATGTGAACGGTGCTTAAAACAATTCAGTTCCGTGATTATCCGTTAACAAGGTTTGTGTTAATCATTCTTTATTTTTGGCGCATTCTTTCTTTTTTTTTCTTTCGGGTCGCACTCAAGTTATTGTTTACCTGCCGGTACAGGTAAGTATTCATTTTAAACGCTTACCGACGTTAGTAGTGCGCTACTGAGAAACAAGCGACGGGAATGTAAGCTAGGCTAGAAATTATCTACAGGAGAGGGACATTTCTTTTTCACTCGTAGACCGCCGCGGTCGGCTGGCTATTGGAAGTTACTCTTGTTTGTCCGTCTGCCATTTTCCGGGTTATGAAAACTTCAGTGTGCTGAAAGAGATGATAGCGAATGGCCCCTACTACATGCTATATCGTGCGAACCGTAGCCACCGGAAAGCAAGCTGGACGCCGAGCACGCAGCTAGCACAGGCGGCCCAGTGCGCTGCCGCCGATGGCCTGGGAAGCTTACGGGCGCATCTGGGGGTGGCTCCGTCGAAGCCAAGCACGCTGGGTGTCATTATCTGGTCAGGCGGAGGGCGGAGTCTCTACACCTAAAGAGCCTTCCTACACCGTGCCCTGGGGTGATATATTTCAGGGGAAGAAATTTTGTGTGATATTATTCAAGTTGCGAAGGTCACCAAAAATGAAGTCTTCACAAATATTAGGTTGTTTGGAACTAATCCAACATTTAGGACTACATGGTTATGCACAAAACCTAAAATTTCAGAACGAATACTCCAAGCATTGGCCATCGGCCACACAGAATTTGGCACAAATGACATTTAGAGCGATTCATTCCGGAGGGGACAATGCCGTGCAAATTTGAGCCCAAGGACAGGAACCCACCGGCATTTACCACAGGTTGATCCTGGAGGGCAAGGCCACTGCCTTGACGAAGGGAGACATAAGCCCAGCTTGGCCTCGTGCTTCTTGAGGAAGGTGTCTTTGTACTTGTTCCGCATCTGAATGACGCTCCTGGGAACCGGGAAAAGGAAGAGGCGGTATAGAGCCTCGCAGTGGCGTAGCGGGGTGAAAAGGTTGCTCATGAGGCTGAAGCACCCCACGAAATCAGCTGATCCTATAATATACAATGTCCAGCGAAGGTGATTGTGTTGATGCGATGCCTGGAGCAGTTCGAGGAGAACTGATGCCCAGATGAAATTATCGGCATACTCACTTAATTATCTTTTCACTCCAGTAAAGCTGCCGCTTGAGATGTTCATAACCAAGGTTTGTTTGATTAAATATACGGTCAGTGTGTTCCGTAGTATCCCCGTCCGCCTTCAAGGCTGCTAGCACTGCTTTTCTGGCTCTATCGTTTAATCAATTTCCGCTTATATCAAATTTGTTTGCCGTCCAGTTGACTTCCGTTATAACGAGAGGTTACTGTATCTAATTAAAGGTATTAGAGTTACTGTAATTGGAACAAATCAAGCAGTTCCCCTTGTAAAGCTATGTTTTCGGATGCTCAAATTCCCACTCATTTCGTCTTAAAATCAGTACTATGCATCGTAACATTTAGAGTGCTGAATTAAAGGATGCAATGTTTCGTCGTGATCAGGCGTACTGGATCAAGCCAGAACAGTTCCAATATCTTTTCTAACAACGGAACTGAACCGCCAGCAAGCAATCATGGCACTACAGGCTGGCTCATATTTTATTACGCCCAACCATTTTCAAACAAACCGGTAAATGCCACACAAGATTACAGCTTCATTCTGTTTCGGGTTCAACATCAAAAGTTTGATTCTGGTTACGGTTTTGTTCTGATTCGGTCAAATATTGGTTTTGTTCCAGTTCGGTTAAAAGCAACGGTATATGCTCTGGGTCGGTCAAAGATAACGGTGGTTTGCTTCAGTTCCGGTTCGGTGAAAAAGGAATGGCTTCGCCTGGTTCTGGTTTGGTCAAAAATAATAGCTTTGCTCTGGTTTTTGGTTCCAGGTTCAGTTCCTTGGTGACTCTGTGACGTGTTTGGTCGTTGTTTGTGGAAACCCCGATGTAGAGGCAGTATAGGGCATTAAACACACCAGTGAAAGAATGTTCCAGATACTCAGTTTTAGATGAAAAGAGCATCCATTTCCAGTACTATATATTCCGCAAGACTGAGAAAAGCACTCACGTCATGTCCACTTCGGGTTGAACGTCGTAAGCATTGCATAAGTGTTCTGGGCATCCTTGAGGCGCTGGGCGATTCTCTGTCGCATTCGGTTCATCTTCACCTGCAGTGCAGAAAAGCAGCATCCAATATTTCTAAGGTGTGTTGCCAATGCCGGCAAATAAAGTACAATCCACTGTTACAATTTTTTTCTCATCATGATTTACTCGCAGAATGAACGCACTTTTTTTCCGAAAAATCGAGGCAAAGTTGGGGGTGCGTTCATTACGCGAGGTAAAATTTTTGCGTCCGTATTTACTCGCATTATGAACGGACCTTTTATCCCGCAAAAATCGACGTAACTTCTTATCTCTTTGCGCGCGGCGCGGCGACTCCAAAACCAAACCGCGATCCGCAAAAAAAAAAAAAAATGCTCCTCTCCATGTTTTTTTTTTTGCTTCCGTGTTTTTTTTTTTCCCTGCCTTTCACAAGTTGTTTTGTTTGCCCACGCATTCCGCGACCTCGCTGCACCAGGATAGAAAAGCGTGTTCATTTCGAGGGCTTCTCGCTTCTCTTTACAAAGTGCGAGGAGGAGGCGAGGGCAGGATCATCATTATGCGCGCTTTGCTTAGGGGAGGGCTTCTCCGCTTTTCTTTCTTATCTCCTTGCGCGCGGCGACGCGCGACCCTGGAACCAAACTGCGAGCAAAAAAAAAAGGAGAAAAAAAAAGCTCCTCGTTATGTTTTTTTCTTTTCTCTTAATTCCGTGGATTGTTTTTTTTTTTTTGCCGTCTTTTGCAAGCTGTTTTGTTTTGCTTAGGCAATGGTTTCACCGCTTCTCTTCCCTATCTTCTTGCGCGCGGCGCGGGACGCGCGACCCCGAGACCAAAGTGCGCTGTGCAAGAAAAAAAAAAAAAAAAGCTCCTTTTAGTTTTTTTTTTTTCTCTTGGTTCCGTGGATTGTTTTTTTCTTTTTACCGCCTTTCGCAAGCTGTTTCGTTTCGCTTTGCTTAGGCGAGGGCTTCTCCGCTTCTCTTTCTTAACTCCTTGCGCGCGGCGCGCTACCCAAAATCCAAACTGCGCTGTGCAAACAAAAAAAAAAGCTCTTTTTATGATTTTTTTTTGCTTCCGTTGGATCTTTTACAAGGCGTTTTGTTCGCTCACGCTGCCCATGCATTCGCGACCTCGCTGCACCAGGGTAGAAAAGTGCGTTCATTTCGCGCGCGTGGGGGGAGGGGGTCAAAATTTTGACGTCGGAGTTGGGGGTGCGTTTATTACGCGAGGGAAAAAAAAGTTGAAATTTTGAGAGCCGACTTTGGGGGTGCGTTCATTACGCGAGTGCGTTCATTGTGCGAGTAAATACGGTACTTGCTAACTAGGTATAAACCCAACTTTGAACTTTGTCCAAAAACAATGACCGCTACCGAAACGCTTAAAAGGCTTTCAATCCGAAAACATGACCCCTGGTCAGAAAATTTGTGAATAATTGATTGAGGGAAAGGTAAAAAATAATGTACAGATACGATGGCTCCAGAGAGATAAAATCAACGAAGTAAGAGAGGAGCTTCAAATGTTGTAGGCTAGATGGTACACACTAACGTAGTGAAGAACACGTGGTGAACCTGGGGTAAAAGTTCATGAGCAGTGAATTGAAAGAAGTCAAAGGCTGGTCTACAAATTTGTATCCGAGTACAATCGACTCTGCGTTGCAACTGCCTACGAGAGAACAGGCTCGACGTCATCTATTGGGAGGTTCAGGAACACTTCTGATCTGCATTAAATTTACACATTATTGTTTCTACCATGGACTGTAAATGATTCTGGCAAGTGTCTCCATGTTCTCAAATAAATCCGAAAAACTCCAAGAAACACCACGCCCGGTAAAAGTTTGGTCCATTCGAATTTATCCGATAAACTCCAAATTCAATGTGCCAATTACTGCCCCCCCCAAAAAAAAAAAAAAAAAATATTTTTCAATGAAGTTTGGTCAGTGCACTCAATGGTCCAGGGTCAATGGTCCTGGGAAAATGTCACTGCAGATATCTTTCAAATCTCGGGCCATGTCAAAAGGGGTCTTACTGCTCATCTAGTCAAGGTTCATTCGGGACGACCATTGTACTTTCGGAGTTGTGACAAAAGCCACTGTTCTGGTTTCCAGTTTGGGGGATACCATTTGTGCTTTAGAGGAAGGGAAGGTTGTGTTTTTGTGACAGTGAAAGCTATGGACCATAGAGGTTGCATAAAAAGGGAAGAGGGGCAGTTGAAACTTCTCCCTTTCATCCTTTACCACTCCCTCGCACGGCCCGCGGTGTAGGTTGATGGAATAGGATGGGATGAATAAAAGCTTCCGGCGACCACGTCCGGGAGTTTATTGATTTCAAGTACGTATAGACGTTTACCGAAGCAACACTTGTGTGAAACCTTTGTTGTGGGATAAGCTAATATTGTCAATGGCAGTGGCACCAGCATCAAATCCAGCTGCAAAACTATTGATTGATACAAGCATATTTTATTGTTTTATCTAGCATATGTTTACACCCATATTTTTATTTATTTATTTATTTATTTTTAATGGGAAACACTACAAAACTAAACTCAAAATTTCGAAGAATTGGAAATCAGATCAAAAATAAACTCCGACAAAACTCTGAATTTTTGACAAAAAATAAACTCCAAAAGACACCCTCCAAATTTGGCTTAAAATAATCTCAAAAAACACAAAATCCTTGTACACAGATTTGATCTCTGCAAATAATGCAAAACCTTCAGTCTAGTCATGTGGGCAGAAGTTCTCCAGGACTACACAAGAGATGGCGCAGTGTGCTCTCTAGACGCAATCGGTTGCAAGGACCTCGTGTTGCAGTCAAGCACACTCAGAAGCAAAAATGTGTGAACCGGCCTTTAAATGCAAATGTAAGAACCAGCCTTAACCGTTCCTCTAAACTGACACGAGAATCTAAAAGATGCCTTCCAGGAAACTGGACAGGAGCTACTCCTGTCTTTCCACCACTGACCCGCTGTTCCGTCCGAGCTCCGACAGGGCACGGAGTCTCCGGCGTCTGCTCCCGCGGAGGCCGTGACCGGTCCTGGCATCTGGATCTGGGAGACCGGGGTGGAGGACATGGGGCCGGGAGGGCTTGGCGGGGGCCGGAGGGGGCGTCGTCGGGATGGGTCCCGAGGACGGGAGACCCTGGGGCTGGCGCCGCTGGGGAGGTGCGGCAGCAGGTGCGGCAGGTCGGCTGGCAGCCGGGCGCCGCCTCCTGATGGGAAATAAAATCAATTTGGGGGGCTTTGCGGTGCCAAACCAACGGAGGGCATCTGGCACGCCCCAGTGGAGGACTGAAGATTGATTTGGACCACCTTGGCCGGGATTTGAACCTGCCACGTGGGGATCCGTAGGCTGGCGATTTGCCTCGGAGCCACCGAGGTGGCCGCCTCCTCACAGCACGGAAGCGGACAATGCAGCGATAAAATCAAACAAAACCATTCAAGCCCCCAAAAAAAAGAATCTTTACCATGATGATTTTAACCTGAGATGGGGGCAGAAGGGGCAGAGAAGGGGGAAAAACTACAGTTGACAGCATAGCTGCATGGGAGCGCAAGTATGTCCACTCTCGCAGGGGTCGCATTGACAACAGAACGCCGAGCTCTGAGTGGCTCTGACTGAAAGATAGTGGGTAGACCTCAATGCAAGCTGCCTCAAGGTCTACCCACTAACCTTCCAATAGGAGCCAATCAGAGCTTGGCATTCTGGCGTCACTGCAACTCCTGCACAAGAAGCAGGCAAACTTGTACTCCGTATTGGACCTAGTAACACCCACTTTTATGCATATCCTCCCTTTATTTACTCTATCAAACACAACACAGTCCTCTGGCCACTGAGGTGCATAGGAAAGAGAACACACTGCACTGCATACATCAGTCCACGTCCCTGCCTAAGGCTGAATCGAGACAAATTCCACTACGAGTGGTGGGTTGCTTTACGTCTGATAGCACATGCAAACCGAGGTTTAGAGTGAGGGAGTGTGTGCAGTGCGTGTCCAACCTCCCCTCCCCTCCCTCCCCCCCCTCCCTCCCCTCCCCTCCCTCCCTCCCTCCCTCCCTCCCTCCTCCTCCTCCTCCTCCTCCTCCTCCTCCTCCTCCTCCTCCTCCTCCTCCTCCTCATCATCATAGAGGACACTGCCGCCTGGGCTAGAGCCAAGCACACACGCTTTCTTTGGAGTCATGGGGCGGCGCATAAGTGAGCGGTGTGCATCAAGCAGTGTCCTTAGCTCAGCAAGACTCTCAAACATATCTTAAATTACAGTTTCTCCTAGATAGTATGTACATACGATCTCGCAAATACCGCAAAACCTTCGCTCTAGTAAATGCAGTTCCAGGGTCACCTCATAGATGGTGCCACTGTGCCGGCGTGTTTTGTCATCGTAAGTGATTGCAAGAACTCGGTCGCAAGCAGGACGCAAGTCTGTGAATGGGTCTTTGGACGAGGGTTCTTGAACCAACCTCCAATCTGGAGCCTCATGATGTCCTTGCCGGGCTGTACGGTCGTACCATCCTCCACCAGAAGCTCGAGAATGACTCCACTTGCCGGGCGTGAACAGGGATTGATGTCTGCGACAAGAAGACACCATTACGCCATCACGCTACTACGTTCGTGGGACATAGATTTGGCGAAGCTTTCTGTGCCCGTTCATACACTAGCGTTTGACTATGGCTGACCGACACGAGACAGGATTTCAAACCTCTTGTGATGGCTTACGACCGGCTGAACCACTGCGCAGCCAGTCATAAGCCGGGCCGCAAGAGGCTTAAGAACCGGACTTGTCTCGATCGGTCGTAGTCAAATGCTGAGTGTTCGGAACGTGGCCTTTAAGCTCTAAGACAGATGAAGAACGCACAAACCTTGTCTGTTTCGACTTCGCGAGACCACCTCATCTTCCGTGACAGAGTCACCAACGGCTGGAAACAAAGGGGAGATGCATAAAATTTACAAATTATCGCTGGATCAGAGGTTGTTTGCAGTAGGCTTCCTCCAGGGCACGGCATTTGGAGGGAATTTTAGAGTAACAAGACTCGCTGGGAGAGGGTTGTGAAAGCATTAGAATGAAACAAACCTACAGGAATGTGCACCAATGGATGGGGTTTACGCTGCTTCTTCGTGGCAAGCAGAATCATTCATCGATTGTGGGTGTGAACTACACATGCTCCTCTTGATCCTACTGAGGTGCATTGTTTGAACTGTTGGCACGTGCGGTACAGCAAAACTAGTTCGAACATGTGCAAGCTGGCATGGCTAATTCCGATCACAAGTGGAGTGAATTGCAAAATAAACACCCTGCAACGACATACAGGGCATTGTGTGTCGCTCAATGAATGATGCACATCAGAGTGAAACAGAGTGAGTGTGATGTGGATGCTTTATTGTATTTAAATCAAACTGGTCACTGTCAAACAGCATTCTTCTAGAATGTTGCAGACCGTGCTTGCAAAGGTGGGATCATGTTTGGGACAAACACAAATGGGTAAATAAAGATTTGGCTCAAATGCCGTACACAGACAATTCCATTTTGAGCACAGTGTTATCATGGCGTCATCCACGGTATGCCGCTGTACAGGACAACGCTGCTACCCACCGAACAAGAAGGTTGAGCAAGACCCTGCACCTTGTAATTAACACTGTACCTAAAATGATTGTCCCCTTTCCCACCTCTGACATCGTAGCTTCCCATGAATACTTGTAAACTTTCCGGTCACCTTCTTTTTTTTACTCCATTTACTTTAGAGCCTACAGGTCAGCAAAGGCGAAGGAGCCTAGAGAAGGTTACAGACACAACATCGTGGGTTTGAAACATGCTTTCATAAACAATCGGCACATGCTGCAAGAGAATACGAAAGATGTCAACGGAAGCAACAGACTGTGTGAGAGTGAAACACTGTTTCATAAGCGTTTCCTGTATAAAACAATGAAATCAACTCCAAGTTTTAAGTTTACTGTATCTCCTGTGCAGTCATGCTAGATGCATACAAACCAATGGGCGGTTTCTCTTAGATTTATTCTTAACCTTTTCTGCTTAAGGGGGACGCGGTGCTTAAAGTACGCGAAAAATCGCGTGGTGTTGATTTTTCAAAAACCCGTTATTTGGGTGCCCCATACATCTGAGCACCTCTGTGCAAAATCTCACGGCGTAATTCAATCTCAAAATATAAAAAACGCGATCATTTCCACGCAGCGAAACGCACCAAGAAACAGCCCGAAAGAAAACCGAACGTCAAAACTCGCGCGCTTGCGTTCCCCATCGCGCTGGCCGATTGCCGCCATCTTGAACTCGTTAGAAAGCTGCTTTCTTCGTCTGCGTTTACCGGCAGCATCTCGTC
>JAZHYW010025756.1:0-16561 GCA_037355805.1 Ixodes ricinus | reverse complement strand
CACCGTGCTTACTGATTACCAGCTGAACGTTAGGAAAAGCGACGAAGAGAGAAAGAACCACACTGTTGGACTAGCAACCTCCTTTAATAAACTTCCTCTTCCTCAACCTCGACGTAAAGGGTAGCTTCCTCTTCTTCAGTCAGAGCTTAGACAGAAACTTCCTTTTTCTCTCCACGAACCGTGTAGTTTTCCTCTTCTTCGACTTTCGGATCTTGCAAACCTTCCTTCTTTTTGTCTTTTATACTTCCGGTGGTGTCACCTTCTGTTTTACTCGGTCGGATCTGGAGTCAAAAAGTCCCTACCTGGTTCATCCGAGGGGCCGCTCTCCTCGGATACATTTTAATGCGAATAGCATTCTTTGGATACTTCACGCACTTTTCGTCTATGTATCTATCTATGTATCTATCTATCTGGCTATCTAACCTCTTACGCCGCGGGTCGATAAATAAATAAAAAAGACCGGCGCCGGCTGGGATTCGAACCGTTGACCCTTTGATCAGCAGGCAGACGCGCTAACCACAGAGCTATGAAGGCAGTCATTCAACGCACTCTAAACGGTTGTTTATATCTTTACCATAGGACGCGTTTACAGCGCTGTCACAGCTACCGGTGCGCGCGCTTCCATGCACGAGGGCTCATTCCGCTCTTCGTGAGGCTGAGCACGGCCGCTAGCTCACCCTCTCCCGCGCTCGGGAGAGGGTGATGTAGCGGCCGTGCTCAGCCTCACGAGAGCGGAATGAGCCCTCGTGCATGGAACGCGCGCGCACCGGTAGCTGTGACAGCGCTGTAAAGCGCGTCCTATGGTAAAGATATAAACAACCGTTTAGAGTACCGTTGGTTGAGACTCAGCTGAGACGCCAGAAAGTCTGGTCGGTACCATTTTTGAGTGTTTGTGCGTATGGCGCGTGCTTTGCTCGCCTTCCTAAGTGACACAAACGCACGTGCTGGGCTGCGGAGATCGTGCGCAGGGCTGTGAAAGTGTCAACAAATTTAGAATCGCCTCAAGAGTGGGCTGGCGTATCTAGAGTGTGCCGGCCACCTGACGAACGCGCATAACTCCGCACTGTTTGATGCTATTCGCATTAACGTAGATAATCATTCCCAAAGGATGGGCTCTGCTGATTTTTTCTTTGGGCAAGAGCGTGATGGAGGCACCTCCCTGTTTGCCCTATGAAGCTTTTGCCACATGACATAGGGATCTCGTAAACAACTCCTTTTTCGCATGGGGCGTAGGGTGTCTCGATGCGCAGTGCTGCAGGTCGTCGTCCCATTCTGGGCGGTTTTCCCGGTTCACCCTACGGCACATGGCGTACGCCTTGTTGGGGGCGGAGCACAAACACGTGGATGCCTTGTCGGCCGGCGATCTTTTTTAACCGATGAGTAATGCCGTGAACATATGGGACCACTACGAAAGGCTTTGGGGGTTTTCTTTGCGTTGTTTGATTTTTCTCAGGATGTTGTCGCATTTGCTTACAAAGCTTCACATACCGGTACGAGGAGGGTGCTCGAGTACCCGGAATCCTGGAGTCGACCCAGCTGTCTTTGAAAGCTGCGCCCCACCTTATGAGGGCAGGACTTCTGTAGCGCCGAGACTAGAGCTCTGTGGCCAGCCCCCGTTGGACGTTTTTGGAATGCTCCGAGGTAATCGGAAGGAACCCTTTGACATGAACGGGGTTCATAACTCCAGCACACGTGGGGAAGTTTGAAACTCCAATGAGAGATCTAGAAACCGTATGGAATTGTTGAAGGGAAGTTCATGGGTAAAACGCCAATCCGTGGCAGCTCTGTTCGAAGCTGCGCATGACCACGTCTAGGCACCCGTTACTCTCCTCATCTGCATCAGAGTTGCTTAGTATGAGTGAAGTCGTCAACATCCCGAAAGATGGCCTCGATGAGTTGGATCCTTTAACCGGTCTTGAATAGTTCCTCCCGCACGCTGCTAGGAACAAATCGCTCAAGCTGGGGGCCACTGCGAGAACCGATGCACACCCCGCTTTTTTGTAAGAATTGCTGTTCTTGGTGTGACACCACCGTCGCAGAAAGATATGCCGTCAGGAGCTCCAAGAAGCTGTCGAGGCTCATCCCTGTTGAATTTTGTGAAACCCTTGAAGACCCTGCTCCTCAATGGTTTCTCGGAGGACCTTGAGGAGAGCCGCATGGGGAATTGGAATAGTAAAGGTCTTGGATGTCCAAGGAATTGAATAGTAAAGGTCTTGGATGTCCAACAAGGCGTACGCCATGTGCCGTTGGGTGAACCGGAAAACCGCCCAGAATGGAACGACGACCTGCAGCACTGCGCATCGAACACCCTACGCCCCATGCGAAAAAGGAGTTGTTTACAAGATCCCTATGTCATGTGGCAAAAGCTACATAGGGCAAACAGGGAGGTGCATAAACGATCGCACCAGAGAACATGCAGCCTCTGTGGCCGCACTAACGTCGGCGGGCCACCTTTCGGCACATTGTCGGGCCTGCAAATGTGTTCCTGATTTCACAAACATTACCGTCGTAGCAAAACACCGAAAGCAGCTTGGAAGGGAGCTCCTCGAGGCGCTGGCCATTGAGGAGCGGGAGGGAGAATGCGTGAGTGTTGCCTCCATCGCGCTCTTGCCCAAAGAAAAAATGTATCTGAGGAGAGCGGCCCCTCGGATGAACCAAGTTGGGACTTTTTGACTCCAAGATCCGACCGAGTAAAACGAGGGTGACACCGCCGGAAGTATAAAAGACAAAAAGAAGGAAGTTTTGCAAGATCCGAAAGTCGAAGAAGAGGAAAACTACACGGTTCGTGGGGAGAAAAAGGAAGTTTCTGTCTAAGCTCTGACTGAAGAAGAAGAAGCTACCCTTTAGGATGAGGTTGAGGAAAAGGAAGTTTATTAAAAGGGTTGCTAGTCCAGCAGTGTGTATCTTTCTCTCTTCGTCGCTTTTCCTAACGTCTCAGCTGGGCCGGTTTTCTTGAAGCGATGGTAAACCCATTTTGCAAACCACGGTGCCTAGGAAGGAAAAAGTACCTAGGTACTGTAATAAACGGCTGGATATAGAACAACAATAATTATTTTTGATTGGGCAGTAAGATGCGTCATCTATCGGTGAAACAAGCCAGTCATTTTGTTTATCCTCTTTTTCCGCTGGTTGTTATCGATCTAGTATGGTCTAATGTTATACTTTTTTGCCTCTGTTCGCAAACCCCCGATGCTGACGCTTGGTCCATTTTCAATCGACGTTTGCGGACAGGACACTATCGTCTGCTACCTTGGTTTCTCTACCTGCACACCTGCGTTTTGCTACATATCGCAATAAGACGCAAGATAATCCTAATATCACTTTTAAAAACGAAAAAAAAAAGCGAAATGATGATCTCGTCAACTTTCTTTGTGGTAAGTATTTGTTTATTTCTCGTTTCTGCGACTTCTGCAGATGACATCGGCAAGGTTGATTCGTATACCGCGTCTGCCCGTGTCCCACTAGAGCGACAGACGGAGACAAAAGACAGCGACAAGCCTCAAACCCATGCAGCATGCTCGCGATGGTACCTTTGACAGGCGTGTAGTCGTTCGGTGCTCGTGAAGTAAGCACGAGCGATTGCAAGCCTGCCAAAGACACCCTCGCGTGCATGATGCTCGTGTTTGAGCATAGCCTCCTTTATTCTACGAAGCCTCTCAAATCGCGAAAGACTCTGGTTTGGGGCTTGTCGTTGTCTTTTGTTTCTGTATGTCGCTCTAGTGGGACACGGGCATTACGTTACGTTACGACGAATCCTTCGTTGCCACGGCAACTCACCGTCATAGCTCGTCGTCACCGAAACATTCGTGTCTCGAATATCGCGTGCCAGGCTATCTCTTTGAATTGGTAGCCACGCTTAATACGAAGCACGAATTTTCCGGTGACTTTTCGTAACCTAACGTAAGAAAACGGGTATGTGTGAACAAGCCTTAAAGCTAAGCTTCTCGTCACCGTTGAATTGCTGGCCACCGGGGATATGTAGAAACCTCGATGCTGTCGGCATACTGTCGGCGCACTGCGAACAAAAAAACAGTACAATGTCCCAGCTGTTCACCCGGAACGAAGACTTTATCGAAAATAACCCCTTTCTCCGCAAAGTAATCGCTGCTCACGAGTTGGCGTGCATAGTGTAACAAATTAAACGTGTTAGCATAAATATATACCAACACTTGTTCGCAAAACATTTTTTTACTCACCATAAAAACACTTGCAAGGCTTATGTACCGTCATATGTCTTGGATCCCGGACTGCTGAAGAGTGATGCGTTCGCGGAATGCTGCCGTCGGTTAGTTTAGAAGTCCCTCTGAACTACCGCTTTGCTTGACGTGCTAATAGGTTGATGGTGCGTCATTAATATAACAGCCGGATCGAAATGAATGTTCAGCAGAACCAAGCAGAACTATTAGCCCTCATTAAGCGACGTCGCGGCCATTTTGCTTGTAGGTACTGCTCCTCCCTCGGCGCCCCTGCTCTCCCAGTCACGTGACCTAGAATTCCCCCTTCTAGGGACAATATTTAACTTTAACCCACAATTCGCGTTCGAGAAAACGGGCCCCGGTAACTCGGTAAGCATGGATAACCAACCGGCTCAGCTACAGGCCATCAGTACTTTTAATACCGATTGCACTGAAACCTACACTGACGAAAGGCTTATTTAAAAAGACTGTTTTCTTTTTATGCCCTCTCTATTCCTATCACAATCGATAATAAGTCATATGCTCGAGTATCAAAGACGAACCATTTATGACTATCATAAATGAACTTATTTAAGAATGCAATCACTTTTTCATTTCGACGTGCTAACAGTTGTCGGCATCTGCTTCCAAAACGTCAATGGCTGCTCCGAACCCATATGTAGCCTGCTGCAGAGCCTGCTACAAAAGGTCAAATGCTCCTTGCATCACTGGGTATTCTGAGTGTATTGTCTGTAGCTAGGGATCGTGAATTGCTAGAATGCTAAAAGATCCGTGCGCCACGCGTTTCTCCCAGTACAGCTGCTCCTTTTTACGGCAGTCATAACAAGAAGACAAAGAAAACTAGAGTGAATAATTAATAATTTTATTTTGTGTTCATTCCCTTTTTCGTGTGTACCAGCTCTACAACGCTTCACCATTCAACTCTCAGTGGGAGAAAAACTGGAGGCCGTGACGATACTACGGCTCATTGCTTGGAGAGAGCTTTTGACTTAATGGCCAGTCTAAATATTGGCTTTGGTGCGTTCTTTCGAAAGGCTAAGTCCAACAGGCTTCCTGGTGGAGCCTCGGGCCAAAAAAAAATTATAAACTTATAAAATATATGTATCAAGTAAGAATTACGCTGAATGAAATTTTACTCCCTTCGACCTCTAAAATCTGTTTAAAATGTCAAATTACATATATCGTGTTATAAAAGTTGTAAAAAATGAAACAAAGCTTATTGGAATTGGATTACAATCAGCCGTATTGTATAGTGTCTCAATAACTCTTATTTTATTGAATCCATTTAGCATTTTTATTTCATTGGAGTATAATATTTTGAGTCGCATAATGGAAATTTTTAATTCAAAAATACCTGTTATTGTGATGAATCAACTCCAAGATAAAATCCCACCCAGTAGCAAATCACTTTGATATGGCAATCTTTTGGCACGTTTCTTCGACTGTGAAGGTAAAAATCTATATGCTGCTGTTGTTGGGTAATGAAGAAAAAAAAACACTGAGTTATGTGACGCAATTTCTAGTTACAAATTACTTCACGTGCAAAATTCGTAGGTCTTACTCGACAGGTAAAAGCCCGTGCCGTCGTTGGCACATGGAAACTGCCAACATGACAGATTAGTGATTCTGCAACGGGGTGTGATATTTGTTACTATAGTTGATAACGGCTTAAGAAAGACACTTAAATGGGGACATGTGTCTTTAGAGGCAAACATTCCTTAACTTGATTCTTTTAGAAACGGAGATGTTGATCTTCACAGCTGCCTTAATGTGCGTTGAACTCGACTTGAAAACACCGTTTTCACAAAACAGAATTTTTGGACTCGTTGAACTTTCGCAGGAGGAATATCTGAGCATCTATGGCACATAGATATATAACTTTTCCTGAAACATGTAGCTAAATCTGTGAGGCATAAAATGTTGAGAGCAAAATTTTTAATATAGATTCAAACAATTTTTAGTTGGTATTTTGTTTTATTACTTGTTAACCACACATTGAGCACTGAACTTCAATGTGTGATAAAATTCATAATAATAGGTTAATCTTAAAAGTGCTTCCAACATTGTATTTTCTACACCTGGTAGTATCTATCCATGTGTTAAAGGAGATATTTTGATGAGTGGTGTTTCCTTATTGTTCTTCCAAACAGAGGCAGGTGTGATTTAATTATCTTGAGGACAATTCTGCTGACTGAGAAAATGACCAGATATTTGAAATCAGCACAAAAAGCTGAATAAGCTTGTGAAGTGTCATTGGGTTTCGTCTTACAATAAGAAAAAAGCTCAAGACCAGTGTTCCCCCTTAAACCTTTGATGCCCAGTGTTGCTCAGGAGCAACAACTCAGGAATGACTTATTTCTTCCACGCCATGTGGACACCTGCCGCAAATCGTGGATTTGAACGCATTATGTTGGTCGAAAAACGAATTTCCTGCCCGTGAAACATATCTTCCAGCTGCTGAGTGAATACTTCGATTCGGCACTAACACTGCCGCCACACACGACCAGCGCAAAAACAAAAACGAATACTCTGACAGAAAAACTGGCGTCCTCGCACCATTGCACGACGTGCTCTATGTGGAAGGCAACACATGGCTGCTAGGAGCCGCATTGGCGCGGGCTGTTTTATTGACTGTAGTAAAGAATTAAAGCGAAAACTTTTCTCTTTAATAGGAGATTCAATCCTTCCGCCATTAAAAATACCCTCTGAGCAATGAGACTCGTGAAAAAAAATCGACATATGGTGACATAATTTATAGCTTAGATGATCATCGAGATAATTCGAACCTTCAAAACGATGAGTATAAAAGTAGGAAGCGCAGTGTACAAAGTCATTGATAGGGGTAGTGTGCCTTCATGTTGATGTTTATGTGCATTTTATGTGTATGTTCACGCTGCTTGTGAACTGTACTGTGTCGTATGTAGTAGCACGTGAATTGTTTTTATGTGAGCTGTGTGTGTAAATCAAGATGTTTAAATAGGAATACTAGAGGAAATTAATTTTGTGGTAGATGAATTGGACGGTATACTTAGCGCCACCTAGCCTAGACATTTGCAATTACTCTGTATGCTATCTCGTGGCTAGGGAAATAGCCTTCTTTCAAGCATCGCGATATTTCCTGGACCATGGAAAGAGTCAAGTTGTCTGCTTTGAATTTGCTCTATCTGGAATGACTCTTGGATTCGCGAGTGGTTTCCCACTCCTCTCTGACGTGGGGTTGCTTGCGCTGCTATTGAAGGAAATATGTCGCGTGAAATTGCAAAAGTGAGGCGTGACGTGCGCGGTGGCCAGGTTTCGGTTGTCTCTGTGGGACCTCGGAGTGTTGAAACCAAGAAGACTGAGTGACTGGGTGACATGTTTTCTTACCTGCGCGAGTAGCCGGCTTAGGCAATAAATCAAGATTGTGAAAAACTTTGTTATGTTTTCATCTCCTACAGTTTTCTCACCAAAAACAGAGACTTGGTTGAACCTGTGCAAAACAATTGACTGCGTTTTAGATGCGGAGCATCTCTTGCTCGGCTCTATGTCCCGCGGCGTTGGCGTCGGCGTCGTAGTCCGCACTCACACCACGCACGCGCAACTCCCCTCCTTCCCTCTCTCCAACAGCTGCGCGTTACTCTCTCCGCTCTCTCTCTACCAGCTGCGGCACTGCGCGTGCGTTCGCTTCTCCTCACACCGCGCGCGCACGCGCAACTCTTCTCCTCTGTCTCCTCTCCTTCAAGTGTGAAAAAGATAAACGGCGAGCGGCGCGCGTTCCAAGTTTCTCTGCCACGAGCCGCGACGAAGGCTCGCGAGGGGGTGACGCTAGGGCAGTCGGTGGCGCCATCTCTCGACGTCAGCACGCAACTGACTCTTTCCTCGGAACCAACACGATACTTCGCATCACCCCATGGTTCCCCTCGGGAAGATGGTGTTGTCTGGTTTTTTTTAATAGCTGTTTAGCAGGTTTGGGGTCCACCAGCGGTACAAGGTATTTGCCTGTCCAAAAACAATGCCAGCTGTTTTAGGTTGGATCACGGTAGCGTTCCGCGTAAAAACCGACAATTTCGGTAGCGTCCTGGCTTCCTCGTTATGCCTTACTGCGCTATCTTCCCTCCATTCCGAGCGGCCATATTGCTACGCCGACGAGAGAGAAACTTTGCTTCCTCGTTTGCAGGGACGAGCTTTGCTTCGTTTCTGAAGGAGCATAGGGGACAAGATCGTTCCTGACTATATGGAGGAATGTACAGACCCTTTTTTAAAGAGTGTATTCACAACAGCAGCCATTAAAAACTATTTCTTTTTCTCTGAACAAAATTTAGGTTCCACTTTTATCAATAAGCGACCGTCAGAATTCCCAAAAGCCTTATTTTGGCGTTATTGGCGAGACCAAAAGTATAGAGGGCGCTTTGTCCAGCTTGTTTTTCACGAAGGTTTCTCCAACACAAGTCTGTCGACTTGGCGTCATCTCCCTCGATTGAGCTGAAAGCTCAAATTGGGTACGACTCGTGTCTTGATTCTTCACTGATTTAAGGCAAGAGCCAGCCGAGCAATGATGCTGCGTTCAGATATGTCAGCCGAGCACTCGGTCATAAAAACAAATGTTTGTGTTGTTCCCATGAATATAGTTCTAGGCTCGGCCGCTGCGGGTGCGACGGGATCCCCTGTAGCTGCCAGTGAAAATTCAGGCGCTCGTTCACTCGTGGTTTGGGAGCCTTTCGTCGGTCGTTCGAATCCGCTCAATAACGAGCGACTGCGGCATACCGGCCCTGTTGCCGGATGCCGCCAGGATACCAATTAGAACCGCCAAGTTGGTGCGCCGTCAGGGTCCCCTTTCTTAAGGTTCCTCAAATTTCTCGATGGCCGGAAACCCTGACCACACATTACCGCGTCGAGGCCACCGCACGTAATCCGATGACTCGCCGAATATCCCAGGACAACATCCGACTCCCGTCGAGCGGAAACGATGTGCGCCGTAATCATCCCCGCGTCCGCTCTTTGTTGTCCCGTAAACACTGGACAATCAGAAAGGCTCCAGTAGCCGCCCCTCTCACCTGGATAACGAGGAAAAACTACCGTAGAGATGGCCACGTCCACATTCACCGTCCGAATAAAAAAAATATGACTGAATCACTGGAAAGCTAGGACGGCGAGGGTCATCGACACCCGTACTGCGATCTAGGGAGGCAGCTGTTCCGGGTACTGCTGCGGTGAATCGTTATTTATGTGAAATTAATTGCGAATTGTGTTTCCCTAGAACGCCGCACTGTAATCTACCATAAAGCTGCGGCAGATGTATGGAACATTTTTTTTCCAAAAATGTCATAATAGAATAGTATTCAGAAATGATACCTGAAAATAATGAAAGGCGTTTGCAATATTCTGTAATGCCGAATTAAAGCGCAGCTCTTGAGGAGGAGGAGGGTATGCCCCTCCTCCCGTTCTGTACCCTCCCCTCCTCCTCCCTTGCCATTTACCGGAAAATGTTCGCTAAATTTCCCGCTAATTTAGCGAAAATTTCCCGCTATAGTTATCGGGGAAATTTCTCCGTTAAATTTAGCGGCAAAATTTCCCGCTATATTTAGCGGTAATATTTTTAGCGAGTAAATTCCCCGCTAATTTTAGCGGAAAAGTTTTCCCGCTAAATTTAGCTGAAAAATTTCCGCGCTAAATTTAACGGAAAAATTTCCCTGCTAAATTTAGCGGTAAAATTTCCGAGCTAAATTTAGCGGAAATATTTCCCCGCTATCTTTAGCGGGGAAACGTCCCATAATGCAACGCGCGATTACACCGACGGCGACGGCGAGGGCGACGCCGCTCAACCCGGAAACGGGCGACTAAGAGCCGCGCTCTAAAACCAATACCTGATATTATTTGTAAGAGACGAACTTGATATTTTGTAGCCATGAGCGGTCTTCCGAAGTGCTGTTTTAGAGCGCAGCTCTTCGTCGCCTTTTCCCGCGTTTCGCGGCGTCACCGTCGGCGTAACCGCCCCGCTAAATATAGCGGGAAATTGAATTGGTCCTGAGGTCACGTCATGTTAAGTTTCCCGCTAAATCTAGTGGAGAAACTGAATTTGTTCATGGGTGACGTGACATGAAGCCATGTGACGTCATTTTTTCCACTAAATTTAACGAGGAAACTGAATTGCTGTTGAGGTCACGAGACGTCAATTTCCCCTCTATATCTAGTGGCGAAACTTGACCCGCTAAATCTAGCTGGGAAATTTTCCT
The DNA here is from genome assembly GCA_037355805.1 of Ixodes ricinus. Classification (NCBI taxonomy): domain Eukaryota; kingdom Metazoa; phylum Arthropoda; class Arachnida; order Ixodida; family Ixodidae; genus Ixodes; species Ixodes ricinus. The sequence goes on along the minus strand of JAZHYW010025756.1, from coordinate 6,153 downwards.
GCTAACTTTAGCGGGGACGTTTTCCCGCTAAATTTAGCGGGTTTAGGAAGAGGAGGGAAGAGTACAGAAGGGCATATCCTCCCCTCCGTACGCTCCCCTCCTTCCCCTCAAGAGCTGCGCTCTAATTTCGCATTACAGACATTTGTAAAGGTCTCATTTTTCTCCCCATTTCTTGCCCCCGGTAATCCTAAAAATGTATGCGTGTATTGCTGCACATTGTTTGGTAGGTTAATTTTCTACATGGTCAAAAACCGTCTCCGCAATTTGTCCGCTTTCACGAGCCTTTACATCTTTCCAATAAGAATAAGAATAAATCAATCACTCAATCAATCCGCGTTAATTTGAGTTACCAGGAACAACCCCTGGAGTCTTAGTGCTGGCACTCTTGCGAGAGAAAAACAAATATTAAAGCGGAAACACCAGGGCAGTGGTGGAACGCAGTCCACCAGTCTGACACTCCGACAGTCACAAATTAGACGACGATTCAAGCAGTCGGAACAAGCAGAAGAGCAGCGTAGGAGTTACACTAAATCTTGCATATTATAAACAAAGGCAAGTATATTATCCCGTAGTGACACACAAGTACTTATCAACCTTTTTCAAGCATTAACTGCTTTCAAACAGAAAGATCAAACGTTCTGTAACCCGAACCAAAAATGTCGAGTGCATCAAAGTAGATCTTGTAGAACTCGGGCAATCTAAGAATATGGCTTAATCGAGTACATTTTTAGAGCTATAAAAGGATGATTGATTCCGTGTAAGCAAACATGCAACTCTAAGGCTCACTTATGACAAGACGCTGGGAGAGTTAACAAAAGCCGGTGAAGAACTCTAAAATAAAAACAACATATCCACCTTAGCTCGACGCTTATGGAGGCTCAGCAAGTTCACAAGTTCAGAATCAACTTTATAATTGAAGCAATGTGAACCACTTTTAACGCAACGGCGCTTAAAAATGGAAATATACTTATTTTGGACTCCGTCGAGCGCCAAGTAGTGAGTTTTAGAAATGATGCTCCAGACAACTGAGGCGTGCTAGAGGTGCGATCTCCCTAACGAAAGGTACAGTGTCAGAAACGTAAACGGATTAATAAAATTTTTGTTATGCGACATGTGGCACCTAAAGTGCGGAGAGACGAGTTTACAGATTTTGTAATGTGATTTTTTAACCTCAAGCTTGAATCAAACGTAACCCCCAGGTCCTTCATCTCAGACATACGCCGTGACAGCTCACTGCAGATGCTATAAGCGAATATGGTATTCGATGTTTTCCGTGGAAGTGTCATAACTTTGGTTTTCGATCGGTTAAGACAAAGATCATTAATCGAGCACCAGATGTAAAAGGAACATGCGTCCTCTTGAAACCTAATGCAATCATCAATGCTACATATCTGCTTGTAGAGATATCTGTCAACTGCAAACTTCACATATGAAGTCTTCTGAAAAAACGGAGGAAACGTCCTTTACGGAAATAGAGAACAGGAGGGGACCTAAAACAGATCCTTGAGCAACGCCAGAGGAAGGAAGCCCTGTAGAATGAAAAGGCTATATTGTTAACCCGGGCGTATGCGATTCTGTTTGTCAGACAGTTTTTAATCCAGTCAAGAACCTAGTCACACACTCCATAGGCGGAAGGCTTCGCTAAGAGAATAGTGTGGTAAACAACGTCGAAGAGCCTTTCTCAAGTCAAAGTCAATAACATCCAGCTGACCCTTATTACAAATGACCTGAGAAGCGGTGGACATAAAATCCCCAAGTTTGTAGCAGTTGACCTGCCAGACGTAAAGCCGTGTTGGTTAGGGATGGCTACGTTTCAAAATTTAAAAGATAAGAATTCGTGTATGACCATTTCAAAGAGCTTGGGAAACGAAGGAAGAATAGAGATATGTCTATAGTTAAAGACATCAGCCCTATTTCCTGTCTTTAATATTGAAACCACAACGGCTATTTTCCACATTTCTGGAAGTATCTCTGACCTCAAGAAGCTATTAAATATAGAGTAGGAAATGGGCGTAAATATTTCATGATAAGAATTAAGTATTGCTGCTGATATTTTGTCGTTCCCCGCAGATAATGTGGCTCTCATTTTCTTAATACTTAATCCAACACATTTTTCATCGACAAGAATGCTACTGAGTAGGTCGCCAAACCCAGCCAAGTGAAGCAACATAGGAGACGCGTCTTCGGATCCGTTTTTATGGACTGAACTAAAGTGAGCTGAACACCACTCAGGTACATTCCCCGTATTGCGTCTATGAAAAGTCCAGAACTATCTCCGATCTTACCTTCTTCCCAAGGCGAGAGCTAGCGTACCTCCGGAATTTCTTTAAATCTTTCACAAGATCTGATTCTACAGACTCGCGGTGAAATTTTCAATAACGGTTTATTAAATGCTTGTATTTTTTCCTACAGCTCTTGCATGCTGCTTCTCACTTTGTGAGACCGTTTTTCCTCGATTTTTGTGAGCGTTTTTAGTACTTACTACTGGGATGAGTACTTACTACTGGGATGGGATGAGATGGGACGTTTTTAGTGCTAAGGAAAACCAGTTAGGAAAGCGAAATTTTCTTGACGTTCTTAACGGAATGTATATATCGATAGCCCTCAGAACAATCCTCGTGAGGCGAGGGACTTGCTCGTTTACATCGATGCGCTCAAAAACAGATGTCCAGTTGTCATTCCTAAAATAATGGTACATTCCATATGTAGTCTCCTGCCGAGAAATTATACGAGGTGTGAGGAAGACATCTTTTAAAAGGAGGGGCGCAAACTGGTGAGATATGGAAGAACACTACATGAAGTGCAGGGTGACATATATATTCAGGGACCAATGGGGATGATAATAATAATAATATATATTATTATTATTATTACACCTTAGCAAAAAGAGGCCGTACTTAAAAAGAAGTTGAAATATATTGAGTATAAATATTCATTTTGTATTAATTGTCTATTATTTTGTCCACATTCGAAATGCGTGCATAGGGTATTCAAAATATATCATAAATATTAATCAGAAAACATTTTAGATATACCAAAAATATAATTCCTTCCCCCTCAAGATGTCATTTGCGTACAAAAAACAGGTATACAAAATTATTTTTATTCTTTTTTTATTTGGGATTTTTTTAGTAAATTGTGTCCCTGTCGTATTTGAAGGCAGCCCTAAATACATCCCACAACTACACATTAGAAACGAACACAACCGCCATGACGTACTCAGCACCTGATTCCAGTCCCGTTGACTGCTCTAGAGTTATATAGCCTACATATTGGTTAATACTTTGCCGGTGACCGCATCTGCACTCATTAAAATTCCAAGTGTTCGTCTTCTCCTCTGGAGTCTGTCAAAGGGAAACAGTGTTTGAAGTTCGCGGACGATATCTCTCACTAAAGCATTGCTACAAGTAGTAATCATCGGCGCAGTAGCTGAAACAATATCCACAAAAACGGCTCTAAAGAAACGTTATTGCTTCGCTGCATACACCACTCAGAACGAAGCAAGTCAAGGCATTTTCTTCACTTTAAAATAGTCATTTTGCTTTTCTTTACTAGTTGACTATTTAATATGGTCATTAACGTCACTATATTAAAGTCACTACTCACATCACGTACAATGGTGAGTATGCACATTCAGTGAATTAACATTGTGCTAACACAACCACGCCAAACATATCTGCTCACTGCACTTGCTCAAGCTTTCCAGCATCAGCAAGTGTTGTGGTTGTAGTTCCCGAACCCCGTTTGTGATTGGTGTGCAAGAAACTTATCAGGTGTGTTCTTGATAGAAAAAAGGAAACAGTAACATAAACAGGGCTGATTTATCAGTGCGATGCTGCACAACTCAATTGACAAACTAATCAAATGTTGTATTTAGGCACTTCAGTGTACTCCACATCTGCTTGAAGTGAACTTCTGATAGGTGAGCTTTTCAATACTTTGGTAGTTTAATTCAAAATACCCAAGTATTGCAGTCAAAAGATACTTAGAGTATAACACAACAGTATTTACGATTTCCACGTATTTTAAAAGTATTCTGCACATATTTTTGATCGCTGCATTTTTATTAGGGTTGGAGTATGTTTTGCATAAAATAAATAAATATTTTAAGAAATCTAAGTGAAAGGTATTTTGTGCCTACTAATTTAGTATTTATATATTTCAGAACGCATGAAGTGAACTTTAAATGTAGTTTAAATAAACGTATTTTGAAAAGATTTTCAGAAATATATTTTAGTACTAAGTAAAAAAGAAGTGTATATTTTCGGTCTATTTATTGTGTAGTTACAATTATAAACTGCACTTCAAATACACTCAAATTAGAATGTGGTATATTTCACACGTCTTAGTTTTCCCTAAGGGTAATAGTAATAATAATAATAATAACAACAACAATTTTATTCCACATATGTTCAATAGCACTGTTACAAATACGGGCTTTTACAAGCCAAGGGAGGCTTGTGGGACAGGACCCGGCAAGTTGGACAGCGAAAGCTCTCAAAAATAGAAAAAGCAAAACAAAGAACACTTCATAAAACGAAACAGTACAGAGTGAAAACGAAATGCTAAAGTCTAGAATTCGTCAACATTTTTTTTTCAATTTTCTTTTTGCAGTACACTCAAAGACACAATCGGGTTATTTATTGAAGACAGATGGCACATAATGAGAGCGAATTCGTTTGTCGTAGCGAGTTACACAACGAGGAATGACAAAACAGGACGTGTGACGGAGATTCCTGTTAGGAACGAAGGGGCGTTTAAAATCATTATTCCAAAAGTGGCGTAACACCAGTGTTTCCTTAAACAGGGAATAGAAATTGGGCATTCACAAACATTCGAAGATATTAATATCTGTTGAAAAGTCAAAGTGGTACCCCACACTCCTTAACAATCCCTTCAAAAATACGATCAATTTTTGTTTGTCACAATTCTGCACAATTACCAAACAGCGTGATTCCATACCTCAATATACCCAAGGGCATGTGCAACAGACTTCCTACAGAAAACGGCATAAGCATATCGCTATTGTAAAGTAAGCAGCTAACGCTTCGGAGCTTACCAGAAACATGCGACAAAATGTGAATTAAACGTCATATCCGAATTAAAGAACACTCCCAAATACTTTACCGTATTAACATATTCAAGCGGGGAACAAACACAATTCACGCAGCTCCGTTTGTGTAATATAACTGGCAAGCTGACGTCCAACCTTTTTCAGTGGATTCCTAAAACATACCAGTTTTGTTTGGACATATTGATCATAAATAAATTTTCATCAAACCAGTTCATTAATTGCGTCGCGTCGCGCTCTAATAGACGCACTGCACTATCATAATTCAGACTGACGAGCGACAACTACCGTATCGTCGGCATATTGGAAAATGCTGCAATTGGATACTACGGCTGAAAGGTCGATTGACATAAAGATTAAAAAGCAAAGGTGACAGAACCGACCCCTGGGGAACGCCGGCTTTTATTTCTGCGTGTGCACTTTTAAACCGCCAACAGATAGGACTTGAGAACGCCCTAAACAAAGTTTTCATGATAGCGAAAAATGGTCCGCGGAAACCAAAACGATACAGTTTGCGGAGGAGCAACTTGTGAATGACAGTTTCGATGCCTTCGCTATGCCCAGAAAAAGCGCACAAGCAAATATATTATTTTCGAAGGCGCCATAAATGAGGTCAGTAAAATCCTCCAGCAGCGGCTGAGTGCCCCTGCCGGCAACAAAGCCATACTGGATACGTGAAAACATATCAAATATATCAATAAAACCAATCATCACGATGAGCGAATGTTTTTCCAATATATCTGCGATGCATGGCTAGATGGAAATAGGATGATAGGACTCGTGCATATCTGGCGCGCCTCCCTTGAAAAGTGCCTTGACAAGTGCAGTTTTTAGGGCAGCAGGGATATTGCCAGACAGCAAAAACGCATTTATCATAGCCAACAAGACCTCTTTGACAAACTCAAAATTTCTAACTAGATCGCCAACGCGAATGTCACCGATACCGGGTGTTTTATTTCGCTTTTATGCTAAACAAAAGAGAGCATAATAATAATAATAATAATAATAATAATAATAATAATAATGAAGAATCAAGAATCAAGAATAATCTGTATTAGGTGTCCAGGAACGACCATGCGTTC
>JAZHYW010025755.1:0-15038 GCA_037355805.1 Ixodes ricinus | reverse complement strand
TTTCACCTGTCCTATATGTCTTCTTTTACACGGTGTGCGTTTCTGTTTAACGCATTAAGGGGATCGGTGGTCAGGTATGTTAAAGTTGGTCTGCGTGGAGTGTCGGATGCGTTCAACGACAGACACCGGGACAAATGTTCTCTGTGTAACGTGACAAGCGATGCGAGAGTTGGATTCGCGAAAGAATCACGAGTCACGGTTGTTTCGGTCTTCTAATCGTTTCTGCCATTTTGGTTGTTGCGAACGCAACCATTGCAAAATGTGACTGCACCGCGGCTCGGAGCGCCTGAAGCGGAAAACTCGCACTGCAGAAGACGGGGATCCTGGGTTCAGTTCCCACCCCTGCCCGTTCCGATCTGGATGAGCATATCGTACCGGCGTGCGGTCCTGTATCACTACCGCGTGGTGCACTTTAAAGACCCCAACCTAGCCGTTGTGCTGCACTGACTACATTTTCCACCTACCTGGTGTAGGTGTAACAGCGCGTAACGACGAGGATTAAAAAAGGAACGCACAACCCCATGTTTAGCTTTCGCCAACTAGCTCAGCTCTTTACTTTCTCACTAACAGCTGAGACACCAGACGCCCCCTGAGGCTGTCTGAACTTCCGGCTGTCTAAACACGCCCAGTATACAATTAAATTAACTCATTAAAGTCACGCGTGACCATATAGGGCAGGGGTCTCAAACACGCGGCCCGCGGGCCGCATGCGGCCCGCGACTCGCTGGAACGCGGCCCGCAGGCAACCGGCTACGAGTCCCGGTCCCTATGTCTCGAGCGCCAGAAATGGCATGCGCCATTGTGATCTCATCTCGCCGATTCATTTTCGCTCGAAAAGTAGCCCTGCTCTTTTAACTTATTCACATAGTTTATACCTATCTCTGTTCATTTGCCCTTTGTTTCGCATAATATTTTGCTTTCCAGCTTTCTGTAATGTACAACAATTCCGCTACTAGACTGCAAGCGCAAGGTATTCGTTGAAGGATGCATTTCGGCTGCGCGAACTCTCGATCAGCAGGAGCAACTGGCAAAGATAAGGCTACGAGCTCCGGATTCTCGCCTTCAAAAAGATATGACCATTAAAAGACAAGTATTTGTTCGAGTGTTGTAGTAAAAATCGTCAGGAAAACAACAACTCTATTATTAACTCTTTGTGTTTAGAGACATGTTGAGCTTGGTTAATCCCTGTGTGAATTGAGCAACGGGAACGACAGTGTACTTCTTCTATTGAAAATGCCAGCACGTTGGCGGAGGGTGTCATTTTTATTCTTACCACATCAGGTCAAGGCCCAAAGTAGTCTTATAAGCAAATCAAATCTAAAGATGTCACTGGCAAGACTGAGTTTACAAAAAGCATAAAGCACAAATATCAATCCCCCCCCCCCCCCCCCCCCCCCGCGCGTCTTACCTTGGCCCTCGACCTTTCAGGTGTGGGATATCTGGCCCGTACACTCAAGTGAGTTTGAGACCACTGATATATGGTAAAGCGTGCCAGCCCATTAAAATTGGCATGATATTTTATCAAGGGTTAGAGCAAAGTTTTATGTCTTGGTGCAATACTTAATCAAAGAGGGTTCGGCTTAAGCCCCTCAAGTGGTAACACAACCCAAATTATTAGCGCCGACTTGTAAGGAGCTCTGAACTTAGTAATTTACTTGCGGATTTGGCCACATGACTTGCTGATATCGCCTAAACTTCCACTGCGTCGAGCGCTTCAGATTCCCTTCCGACAGAAGAGCAGAACGCTCGGCCTGGAAAGCCACCGCCGAGAACAGAAGCTACAGCTCCGCTGCTCTTCCTTCACTAAAATAAAAAAGCTGAACTTTTTTTTTAAACATAATCTAAATTGTGTTTGATGTCCTTCATCCGCAAGATGAGAGGCATGCTCTCATCTTAAACTCGTAGCGAAATCCACCCACTGCAGTAAACTCGGGAAGCAGACGATGCAGGTTATACGTTCCTCGGCAGTTACCTGGGCAGAAGTAGAGTAATATAATCAGGGACCCCGGCACCAGGGGAGCAAGGGGCTTAAACACCCGCTGACATTTTCCAGGGGGTGCTGGGCAATATGCTGAGCCCCCTGCGTTTGGCTCAAGGCCTAGTGAACAATGCATGCACCCTCCCCCTCCCCCCCCCCCCCCTCCCGCCTCCCCTCCGTGATCCCGTTGTTGCTCAGCTCCGCCAAGCCACGTGCTTGGCTAAGGGCAAGCACGCGGCTCTGTTCTTGTTACGGGTGGTTACCCACCAAATCACGGCACAACCTCCTTTCTCCCACGAAATTCCAGAAAAAAAAATTACGAAGTATATCAAAGTGTCAGTAAACTGCGGACGTCGCAACAACTTCGAAAAAACGTGGGACAAAAAAAAAAAATGTCGGCGCTTGCGGTGTGGATAGCACAGTGAGAAAGAACTCATATCTTCTCCTACTTGGTCGTTTTCCTGGGACCCTCCCGTAGTGCGCTCGCGGGTTGGCCATGCGGGAGAACGCGCAGCGCACTGTTTTTATCCACCCAGCCAGCCCGCTTCTTCGTTTTGCTTCTATTCTGAGCAGTGACGTTTCCCAAAGCACACAAAAATTTCTTCTAACGTTTTTTTTTCTTTTTTTCTAGCAGCTGCTGTTTGTTGTTGTTGTTGTTGTTTTCGCGGTCTAAGCAAGCACGAAGGTCGTGTAATTGCTTTCATGGGGAGAGCCGAAGCGCGATGCGGGGAGATGGTCTGCGCGAGAAGAAATCCCTTCTTGAACGAGGGACTTCATTCCCTCAACTTGCTACAGATGTAGCAAGCTGAGGGAATAAAGTATCCGAAATCCCAAGGCAAGAGGAGGCCTTAGCAGGTGACACGGGCTGTCAAGGGAGAGATCGCACTGCAGTCTGTGTTAAAGCGCCGCTATCACGGTGGTCGTCGGAGACCTCAAAGAATCGCAGCATTCTTGGCTGTATTTCTGTGTCTGGTTTTCGAAACACCATTTGGTCCTTTGCGAGCCAGCCTGCTATGTTCAGGCGGGCGCCTCTATTATACGCCCAGACTGTTTTACCCTCTTTTCAAAGACGACCATAAAAACAGGAAACATGCTGAAATAAAAGAAGGTCATCGCCAGTGAAGGTTTGCCTCCGAAGGACGACTGCGTTCAGCGGTGGTAAACGTATTTGAAATTTTTCGAAGAATTCATTGTTGTAACTTTTCACAGGAACGGAGCTGCGCCGAAAAAATTCACAGGAATGCGTCCACGATTAAAATACACCTTCGTTTAAAATGTGAGCTCTCTACGTGCGGGCGCCCGTTTTTCCAGTGCAGTTTACATCGACACCGTTAGCTCCTCTATAGAATCAGATTGAGTCAACATCTCATTGCTTCGTGACAGGAATTTTAAATGAATGTAAGGACACACGGTATAGGTAGTGTTAATAAACCTTCTATAAACAGTAAAATCTTGATAATATTTTTTTTTCATTTTTAGTTTCTCTTTTAGTTTCTCGCCGGCGGCTACGAGGTGGACGGCTGGAGGCATGGTCGGAGAGGCTTATCTTTAAAAATAATTTCTCAACAACAACAAAAAGTACTTTTATATTTTGTTTCTGTTTTTGTTTACATGTATGTTGAACAGATGAGGTGGATTGAACTTACAAGTTGCGAACGCCGTCGCCCGCATTGCTTTTTCTGGCTCTCAATAAGGTCGTTTCTGCATCAACCGAAGATTTTTTCATTTAATTAAAACGCAACAAAACTACACTTTTAAAGTTTAATAGCAAACAATACAATTATTAGTCTTAAAAGAATAAAGCAGAAAAAAAGTATCATGGATAACACCCAAATCCAAGTTGACTAGAAAAAATAAAGAAATCTTATAAGCTCCTATTTGAACTAAAAATGGCGTATTTCAATGTTTGTATTTTAATGTAAGATAGGGCATATTATTAAAAGGGTACTCCGGCGATTTTTGAGCTACCTCAACTAACTATATTTTCTGACTCCCCGGCCTTTACCCTTTCCGGTATGCTATTTAGTATCGCGAAATTCATAATAGTTATTGCGAAATCGGCAAATGAAAATGGTGCAAAAACCAACTTTCAAATATACCCGCACTTTTCAGTGCCGTGACGTCAGTGGAAGGCAGGCTTGCCAGTCGAGCGAGCAGTCTAAAAAATAGAATATGCCAGTCATTGGTTCCGTGCTGGAGCGCGGGGACTGGAGCGAGCTTCCAAAGCATCCATTTGACACCATGAAACTGCTTCGAATCAGTTGGGAACAAATTCTACAGTCCAAAGAGTGAACCCCTGCACTTCCACTGACGTCACTTTTTCGTTGTTGCCAGTAGAGACTTTCAGTTTGAAAAACACGGTGAGGACCAAAATTGTAAATTCAATAACTTCGTGAAAAAAATTATTTTGACCTAATATTTGGGATACTATTTTGGCGATGTTGTTTGGCGATTTTAGCAAAATTTCAAGCAAATCGGGGACCATCAAGAACTCGCCGGAATACCCTCTAGCACTTGGCACCACCAACTTCTGCTGCGCTGTAATCGCGCGGCGCAGCAGAGGCTGGTACCATTTTCTCTCCACGGGGGTCATTCCATGCCAAACGTCCCAGACATTGCGCTCGACCCCTTCCGATTTCTAAAAAAAAATTCATGGCCTTTTGCCCCAATGTTTGTAGCCGTGCCCCAAAATATTTTTGGCGAAAAAATTTTTTTGATGACGTGAGCGCGGTTCGAACTTTTAGAAACAGCGTGAAACTAGGCATCACTCAATAATTGATGAAAAATCAGCTTTTTAGTGAAACACCTAGCAATATTTTTTCCTACATTTGCATGGCTTTCGACTTACAATGTGGTTAAGCTTGTGAAGTTTTGTTTAATTTAAATATTTTTTAAAAAACTAAAAGAATTTGAAAATTTAGACATTTTTGTTATTTTATTATAAAATATCTAACTGCTGCCGGGACTTATTATTACTTTTTACCGGATGCCCTGCAGGTATATAATCTATAAAAAAGTTTAAAACCGCCCAATAAAATCTCTCGCAGTAAACAAAAATCCTGAAGTTGCAAAAACGTGCGTTTTGACGCATAAACAGCCGTTTATTTCATCCTGAGGTGGTCCAAGTAAAAATACAAAATATGGTGAGTTTTGGAAGAACAATCGATAATCTTTTGATTCTGAAAGTTTAATCAAAGTAATTTTTGTTTAAAGCGAGAAAACAATTTTTGAAGTTGAACTCTTGCACCACAAGCCACGTCGCTTCTTAACGCCTCTTCGCCGCACAGCACGCCACCTGCGACGATAGCTGACGCGATGAGGTCCAAAGAAAGAACGGAGTTTTCTGCCGCTTCCCCTTGTCCGTCTTTCCGGCTGCAAGAGAAGAAACGGCGGGTATCGTGTAATACCGTGTTTACTCGAGTAACAGCCGCACTATTTATGAACAAGGCCCTTGCGTGTACTTCTCCGCAAAACACATATACAGCCAATCATCGGGTTGCGCATAAATAACACAGCGAATAATTAGATCGAGAACACGATTCTTCATACAAATGCCATCTTCACAGATGGTATCTTCGCACGAAGGCGTTATCTCTGTCCTGTAAACAGCTGGAATCATGCTGTCCATCTCGGTGATTGGCAATCTGCGCGTTCCGCGGAAAAGCGAACCCTCAGGCTTTCTTCATAAACAGTGCGGCTATTACTCGAGTAAATACGGTAATCGGAGCTGTTGCCAGCGCGTAGCCATAGCAGGCCCGTTGTGCCCTTTGTACCCGTAGTGCGGCTCGAAACGCGATGCTCTACTACGGGCGGCATCAGTTGACTTGGACTTCTCCTAAAAGGGAAACGCGATAATATCGCCGCGAAATTTAGCTGTCACGCATACTGCGGTGAAAAGCGGAACTATTCAGCGACGCAAGAATTTTGCCGTTTCAAAGCCGATTTAAACACCAGCGAGGCGTGAGCCTCCAACAGCGCGCATTCGTTAAGACCCCATCACCTCGTCGTATGAGACTGCCCGTTCACGGGGCTTTTGTGTTGCTGTCTACATCTGTCCTGACGTCGAGAAGAGAGAGTGATTGCGATGTGTACGTAAGAAACAGCTAGCTTACTAGTGGATGCTCTTACCTGGCAGCGCTAAGCATTTGCTGATATCAAGACAGTGGAAAGTCCACAGGAAAACACAGCCGCGCAAAACGGCAAAAAAAATAAAAAAAATAGGAAAAGCCATAAGGCAACAAGAGTAGAAAATAACCTTTTCCCACCAAGATGTACCCGACAACTCGAGGTCCTGCTTTCTACCTGCGTGCGCACACCGAGACACCGTCGCACGCTTTGCCGGGCTCGACGGTGGCGGGCTGTGCAGATAAGAGACGCAAGGAACGACGCCAGGTTGCGGCGCGAAAGCTCAACTTCAAAATGTTTTTTTCCTCTTTAGAAGAAAATTACTTTAATTAAGCTTTCAAGGACAAAAGGAAATAAACTCTTTTGCAAAATTCACCATGTTACGCATTTTTCTTTGGGCCACCTCAAGGCAGAATTGACGGCTCTTTAAACGGCAAAACGCAATTTTGCACAAATTTAGTTAATTTTTTTTCTGCAAGATATTTAGTTGTACGGCCTGAAACCTTTTTTGTGTACAGTATACCTACAGGGCTGTCAATGAGAGTATTTACAGTCGCATGCAGCAAAGCCATAGTTTGTAACCAAACTAAAAATATGCTAAAATGCTCATATATTCTTTATTTTTTAAAGCTGCTTCGAGCGTATACCAAATTCCATGACCATTATCTTTATTATATAGCAATCCGAATACCGTAGGGGTTTTAGGCAAAAATATTCCAGTGTTCCGCAAAAAATCTTACTTTTCATCAATTATTGAATCACTCGTAGTTCCACCCCCTTTTACTAGTTTCGAACCGCCATCACCCCATGAAGTTTGTTTTTCGTACAAAAAATATATGTTAGAGAGGCGCCACAAACGTTACGGTGAAGAGCCATCAGTTTTATTTTAGGAATCGGAGGTGGCCGTGGGACCTTTGACATGGCATGGAAAAGTCCACGTCGCCTGATGTCGCCCGTCGTTTACGCATCGCGTTTCGAGCCGCCCTCGGATACAAAGGGCACAACGGGCCTGCTATTGCTACGGCGCTGGCGGCACCTACGATTATTACACGATACCTGCCGTTTCTTCCCTTGCAGCCGGAAAGACGGACAAGGGGAAGCGGCAGAAAACTCCGTTCTTTCTTTGGACCTAATCGCGTCAGCTATCGTCGCAGGTGGCGTGCTGTGCGGCGAAGAGGCGTTAAGAAGCGACGTGGGTTGTGGTGCGAGAGTTCAACCTCAAAAATTGTTTTCTCGCTTTAAACAAAAATCACTTTGATTAAACTTTCAGAATCAAAAGATTATCGATTGTTCTTCCAAAATCATCATATTTTGTATTTTTACTTGGACCACCTCAGGATGAAATAAACAGCTGTTTATGCGTCAAAACGCACTTTTTTGCAACTTCAGGATTTTTGTTTACTGCGAAATATTTTATTGAGCGGTTTTTAACTTTTTTTATAGATTATATACCTGCAGGGCAGCCGGTAAAAAGTAATAATAAGTCCCGGGAGCAGTTAGATATTTTATAATAAAATAACAAAAATGTCTAAATTTTCAAACATTTTTAGTTTTTTAAAGAATATTTAAATTAAACAAAACTTCACAAGCTTAACCACATTGTAAGCCGAAAGCCGTGCAAATTTACGAAAAATATTGCTAGGTGTTTCACTAAAAGTTGATTTTTCATCAATTATTGAGTGATGCCTAGTTTCACGCTGTTTCTAAAAGTTCAAACCACGCTCACGTCATCAAAATAATTTTTTCGCCAAAAACTATTTCAGGGCATGGCTACGGACATTGGGCCAAAAGGCCATGAATTTCTTTTTTAGAAATCGGAAGGGGTCGAGCGCAATGTCTGGGACGTTTGGCATGGAATGACCCCAGGGCGCGGTCCCGCCGGGGCCGAGATGCGCTCCGATAGCAAACCGAAACTTAAAAACCCGTCGAATTTGTGCAGTTTTTCAGAAAGCCGTAAAATGCTTCGCGTACCTTCTATTGTTCTCTTGCAATTTGTTGATTTAGTGTTTTTCGACGATGCTGAGCAATTTTCTAACTGAAACCATGCCCTTAGACCCAATATTAAAAAAGTTAATTACGCAAAAATAATTAAGAACTTAATTATCACTTTGACAACATGATGGCGCTTTAGTCAAGTGACACAGGGAGACTTCAGAGTAACCTGGAGCGCTACTCAACTGTTTATTTCTGAAAAAGGGGAAACATATACACTCAAACCACTTCACCTCAGCCAATCCCAGGCCTCACCGCGGGCGACGGTGAGGCCTGGGATTGGCTGAGGTGAAGCGGTCTGAGTGTATTTATGTTTCCTTTTCAGAAATAAACAGTTGAAGTAGCGCTCCGTGTTGTCTAGTCTCCCCTGTGTCCTTGTCTTAAGCGCCATCATGTTGTCAAATTTCCAGTACCAACTAGCCCAACAATCTGCATTGATTAATTATCCCGGAGTTTAATCATTTTCCTACCCTGGCCCAGGACCAAAACGACACAAGCCTTTTTTCGTTGCGATGAGTAGTTTTCACAGGAGCGATTTGGCCTGAGTTCTCTGAAACACCATATATATATATATATTTTTTTTTAATTTTTTTTTTTCAGTTCGAATTAATTTTTTTTTTGTTAATATCTCAGTCATAAAAAGAATTGCCGCGTCTCCTTTGGCATAGAATGACCCTTCTGGTGTATTTGGTATGGTATTTTGTCATAGGAAAAGTAGTATGTGTTACGGAAATAGTTCTCTATCTTAAAACCTCCTTATGAGAGCTGAAATTTTATATGTAGAAATTTAATATAAAGAATAATTGATATCCTTTCGTTAAATAAATGTAAAAAAGGGGAGAGCTAAAAATTGAAGGGGGCTCACCAAATTTCTTGTACTAAACCTTGCACCTTGAAAACGTTTTTTTTTTTTAATACTTCATACTTCTTAAACGCGAAGTGTCATTGGTGTCATTCTGGTGAGGTTCTGTCTGGTGATCTTGCCCAATGACCTTTTGTTTTGATATTCGTTGTTTCTACATAATATAAAAAAAAACTGCGTCCGCACTTTAGGAAGAAACATCGGCATGTCAGATCAACAAAAGAAGGGAACGTAGAAAAACAAGGACCATAAAAACAAAGCATGGCTCCAAAAACGCGCACAAAGGCGCGTTTTTGATCAACTTGACTTGATCAACTTGATCATCTTTAATTAGAATTGACTCGAAGCTCCAAGCAAGCACCCTCTTGAAGAGAAATCTCAAGCCGTTCACTCGTTGCGCACCTCTTCCACAAGATGGAACCACCATCGCCATCGCCAAGGTCGCCGTTTTGCTCACCGCTTCTTCGAGATCTTGGAGGACGGTTGTTTTCTTTGGGTGTAGCTACTTCGGGCCTCCCAAACAGCAGTCCCGTTCCTCGCGAGTGGTCCAATAAGTCTCCGAACCCGCGACACCGAGGCTAGATGATCACCACGCAGGTTTCAACTACTCGAGAGGACGATGAACCTCAATCGAACTCGAAACGACTGAGCTGACGAAGTTTCCGCAACAAAACATGTATCAAGAGGTCCACGGGTAAGTTTCGCTCAAACTTCGAACACGATCCGTTATTGTTAATATTATATTTACGTGTTTCTTGTGTTTAACCGGAGCTGGTCGTTGCTTACCATCCTCTCGACAACTTTAGCCCGTTTTGCGAAAGAACGCTAACTTTTGGAAAGCGTCCTCCCAAAACTTTGGCGCTCCAATTCGCCAGACTTCCTTCGGGTGTTTTCTAGGCTGTGACTGCAAGTTTTCCGCTTCCAGCTCGTTCTCCGTTTGCCTATTTGGGATCCCCTTCGGCCTGTAAACTGTGCGATCGTTACCTGCGAAGTTCGTCCTTCTGTTTGTGCGTGTGTGTGTGTGCGCGTGTTTTGAGCGTTCTGCTCCGTGGCGCGTCACGTAGTCTAGACTCCGGCGTGAGGCTGAAACGTGAGTTTACGGATGTTGTGTTCTCCTTTTAGCTGTCATTGAACTGGCCGATGACGTTTACTACGACAGTAATACGTGCAGTCTGTTTTGTTACGTCGGAAGACAGTGACCACTTGCCAATGACGTGAATGACAGTTGCTGGAGCAACGTAACATCGTCACGTAAGTATGTGTGACCTCAGCTTTCTGTATCTGGCGTCGGGATATGACAGCTTCTTTTGGTGAAACAATTCAACACTGCTGGATATGATATGCAATTACTTCCAGTCTGATGCAATGTTTAGTTATAGGACACTGGTGGAGAGTCTTATCGTGAAGTTTTTGTTATTTATTTCGAACCTAATACTACGTTGTGTAGCGTAAACGCGGTTT
Organism: Ixodes ricinus; assembly: GCA_037355805.1. Taxonomy (NCBI): domain Eukaryota; kingdom Metazoa; phylum Arthropoda; class Arachnida; order Ixodida; family Ixodidae; genus Ixodes; species Ixodes ricinus. The sequence goes on along the minus strand of JAZHYW010025755.1, from coordinate 4,620 downwards.
CAAGGGGTGGCTCATACGTTGGCGACTCGTGTTGCGAGTGGCAGGCACGTAGCCAGGATTTTGATTCGAATTCGGGGGGGGTAGGCACGACCCCCCCCCTCCGATATTTGGCAAGTGGATTGAGCGCAGGTATATGAACTTGCCACGCTCTATCTTACATGTTGGGAGGTAGCTAATTGACTACATGAGCTAATGTATGTGGTGTTGTCCAGTTTTTTCAGGTGACCCTCGTTTTATACTGTACCAGGTATCCACACAAATGCAAAAACATGCATAGCCGCTACAACTATTTCCCATACCACAGTGACCTTGATTGAATATACCGTGTGGACTACCTAACAAGCAAGGTCTATCAATTTAATACCCGGACAGGTTCATTAAAAGTCGGAGCGCCAAACCAGCTTGTAGAACGGGGTTCACTGTCCTTTAGCATTATCTCTCCCGAGCTCAGTACATCGCGTGTGTCACCGTTACGGATCACGGAAGGCTCGTTTGAACACAACGAATGCAGTTCCGTAAGTTCCACTATTCGCAAAACATGAGCCCCAGCCGAACACTGGCCCCACCCTCGTTCCTCCTTTTCGTTCAGTGTGTGCCTCCTGCGGGCCTCTGATAGGGCACATAAAAAATTCGGCACTGTAGCTTTGTTACCGTCCAGAATTGAGGAGCGAGGGAGACGTTTAAGCCGAACCACCCTTGTTTTCCGTCGGAAACAACTTGAAGAGAAACACAGAATTCGAAAGGATGTCATTGCAAGGAAGACGCCAGGAGCTGTGCAGGAAGAAGCCACTGAGACATCAGAACAGGATCAAGCTTTGCACACACGTAGACAGCAGTCCTGAAGGGCTTCGTCCTCTCTATGTTTTACTCTTTCTATCATCTAGTATTGCCACCCGTGTTCAAGAGCACGGCGTTGCCGGTCGGGGAATTCCGTCGACGGGACTCGTGCACAGCCGCGACGCTTTGGCGCAAACTCGACGTGAAAAACTCTATTGCGCGTCACTTCGAAAGCGTTGGCGGGCTTCGAATTTTTACCGCTTGGGTTAGTTTCCCGAACGAGCGCTTTCTGCCGCCTATGGGCACTGCCGGGTCGAGGACTTCAGTCGTGAGCTTCCTACCTTCGACAACGCTCTGGCATCTCGTGCCTTTGGTCGGGCGTCTGGAAGTGACACCCTGCCATCTATTTTCATCTTCTCAGTGACTACATTTGACCCCCCAGCTATTGCAGAACCTTCGCTCCGGTCAAATGCGGTTCCAGGGCTACCTCGTAGGTGGCGCCAGCACGTCGATCTGTTCTCTCGTCGTAAGGGAGCACGAGGCTGCACAATGCACTCGGTTGTAACCAAACGCAAGTGTGTGGGCCAACGTTGCGGTAGTTACGATGACGGCCTTTTGATTGGGGAGAAGAGACGGAAAAAAAACGAGACGGTTGTTTATTGTTTACGCTGACGGCAGTGTGCTGCATACAGATGTTTTGACAGCTGTCAAGGCAAGGACACCTTTCCGTGGGGCGTACATTGCCCATTTTCCTCGGTGGACAAAAAAAAGCACGTTTGAAAGACGGCGTTTTTTTTTTTTTCGTTTTGTTGTGACATCAGTTTTTTGTTTTTGTTGCATCTGTCTTTGAAATAGCAGCAGCCATGTGGGGCATGTGCGTCTGTTTTTTGTTAGACGTTTGCATTTGTCGGCTGCTAGTCAAATCGCATAGTGTTTCTGGCTTTGGATAACAGCAGTTGAAGAGCGGCCAACAGAATTCGCTCCAATTGGTTGGGTCATGGTTAGCGTTCTGGATTTTTGGAACTCACTCTTTGGTGTAACTGGGGAGGCTGTTTCGGCGTCTCTTCGAAGTTTGCTAATGTTAAATTCCAAATTCTCTAAAATTTGGAGTTTATTCTCGCTGTATTCCTAATCCTATGTAATTGTGAGTAAAAAGAAGTGACGCATATACACAAGTGCATCAAAGGATGAAAAGCCATTTTAATTGTGAGCAATATTTACTATAAATCTGCAGGATCATCAGCTTCCACTGATATAAAAAGGCTGTGTTTTCTTCTTTATCATAAGCTCCAGTGTATGGTTTGCTCCTAAAACCAGAACAGTGGCTATGGGTGGCTACTGGAAAGCACTTACTTAACTTGGCTTCTGTCGTGACCAAGAAATTTTGCATTAGCGGTAGAGATTTGACAACAGTAGATACCTTTGAGCCAGTGGCGGATCCAAGGGGGGCAACGGGGACAGCCGCCCCCCCAAACGAAGTCGACTCCCCCTCCCCCCTTCTCGGAGGGCAATTTGACATGGGTGGACCCGCCGGTGCACAAGAAAGAATGGGTCCGCCCCCCAAAACGTGAGTTCTGGATCCGCCCCTGCTTTGAGCCCGCTGTTTAGCCCAAGGTTGAGTTAATATGGATGGTAGGCATTACAAACCTGCCATGTCTGACCAGTCTCAGCTTCAACCTATACGATTTCACCCTAGGGACTTTTTTGTTTCCTCACTCTGCACACCACAAATCATTGATGTGCTTTTAAACGGCTAGAGTTTGTAAAGATTGCTTGTAAAAACACACAAACATCGCCTTTTCTGTTGCCTCTTATGTAAAAAAAAAGTCTTCCCACGAACTGATTGTGCAATTGAGGTGATCAACGGAGTAAACTGTACATCACTAATTCATGCTATACGTTAAAGGTTAGCAGTCGGACTACACTGGCAAAGTTACCCATCCATACCAGATACACCGTGCACCATTTTCAAGGCAGACAGACTAATGCCTCTGCGCTGTCACGCGCTGCTGATCTTTTTTTTTTTTTTTATGAGTGACGTTTTTGTGTTTGGTGAACGGTCGAATGGGTTTGGCAAACTCATTCCACTCAGTCTCGCAGATCGAGTGTATACCCTGAATGGTGGTGTCAGATGAGTAGTAAAAAAGACATCATATAAAATAAAAGAAAAGCTTTTTCAAAATATTGTTATTTTTATTGTGGTAATTTTAGATGTGTACTTGTTTGACACCAACAAAAAGTAATAAATCGCAGGAGTACAAGGACAGCTGCCATGTTTGCCGTGTTGCCCATCGTCTAGATTTTGGATCTGCTTCTTGCTTGACTCGGCTCAGAATGTTTGACCGTAGTCATCGAATAGAAGTAAAGCACAGTAATTGATGCAGCGATGCCTTGTAAAGGGTTTCTTATTAGGAGACGAGAAGATCACCCAGAACTTTTTGTCCAGACTTTAATATCTTGCTTGCCTGTCACTTTCCCATTGTTGTTGCTATATTTTCCGACTGACATTTATTTTTTGCGGCACGCACTGCAAGTGACATTTAATGTGCTGCAGCGCACCTGCTGAAAACAACACTAAATTTGCTCATGAGACGGGGCCCGGCTGTTTAAATGGGTCTGCTACAAATTTGACCTTTTTTTCACATTTTTTCTTGACAATGTTGAGGTACCAGCAATTATAACAATAATCTTTCGTTTTCGCCAAGCCACAGGACATTAAGGCAATAGCCAGCCGCTAGCTTCACTGCTTTTATGTACCGGTGTGACAGGCCCCTTCCGCAAGGAAATCAAAACATCCTTCTTTCAAAAATTTTAAATAGGGTTACTGAGGGCTTCATAATAGCAGGAAATGCACTGATATATAGAGATGACTCATGCTAGTACATTTCAGAGTGGGAAACAAATGTCGTCTGCCGGTACAGAGGGCAGACGCCGACCCTCGCCAAAACACTGTGGCCAATGCCACCACGAGCATCAAACGAGTGCTCGCATTATGCGTCCGGGGAGCGCATAATCCGATACGCTCTGATGGCTTCCTCGTACGTGAACCACGCTCCATTGCAGGCGGGAACAAAAAAATAGCGGCTTTCTACCTTTCCATCCACTAAATATTGCGTGCCAGCGTGAAAACACCTGCGTTACTGCGCTGCCCCCACAGGTGGCAGTGCACGTATCTGCCGAGCAGATGTTTGTGCAAGCGGGGACAAGGAGTGCGAGGGGGGCAGGGAAAAAACAAAACCGACGCAACAATAAAAGAAAAAAGGGCAGCCATTCCCTGCTTTGTGCTTGCGGGTCGCACATTTACTCTCGACACGAAGCTGCATTTGTCGGTGCGTGCTTTCTCGTCGCTTGACCCTTGCGGCCATGGGGTAAGTTGCCTCACATCGGTCTGCCGTGGTTGCGCATATGGGGATCGCCTCTACGTCCTGACATCGCGAGTCTCTGACAGGATTAGGCGACATAGGTATGCTGTGCCCCAATGGCTCATTGTGGTGTCGTTGTTTGTTCTTTCGTTGTCTTTGGTCGTGCTCCATGGACACGCTCCACCGGTTCGTGCTGCTCTCAAACTGTGCGACTTTTGCTGGTTACTGTGATGGATCTGTGTGGTGTGATCGGCGTGGTTTTTCTTGTTGTCGGTGGTCCCCTGTGGTACAGCTGTGATATTGGCTAGACGTTGAGGCATTGTTTGCTCTTTCTCATTGTTATGGATCTTTGGTGCTTCCCATGCAATCTGGTTTGCCTGTTCTTTTGTTCTTGGCTGCCGCCTTCATGGGATTGTGTCTGAACTGACTGGCTTACCGAGGATTGTGATCTCTTGTCGGGTGACGCTGTTCCTTATGTTGG
>JAZHYW010025754.1:0-56637 GCA_037355805.1 Ixodes ricinus | reverse complement strand
CTTTTTGCAGGTTTATTTTTCTTTTATGCCAACCAACAGATAACCACTGGGGGAGCCGATCAGTTCATACCCATGCACGATCAAACGCCCGGCCAATCCTACGACATGTCAGAAAGACAGCCAAACCCCATCAGGCGCCGTTCAATCACTGCTTCGTATGCATTCACGTGAGATCGTGATTGCCGATGTCTGATTGGGTTTAGCAGTCATTTGGCACGTCGCGGCCAGTCGGACGTTTGGTCGCACATGGGTATGGGCTGGCCATGACCTTAGTGGTTATCACATTACGAGTGGCATGAAAAAAACCTCAAAGGATGCCATTTTGCAATCATTAATAAGCTGGAATTGGCTGTCCAGACATGGATGTGAGGCACTCCCAAAAAGTGGTTCAGCGGGGCCTGGAGTTGCTGCCATGCAGGTGGTAGGCGCGGCGTTGTGAGAGTCTGGCGAGGTACAGGTGGACATATGTGCCGACCTCGAAGTGACTGGTATTTCCAGGCAAGAAAATAAATTTTAAATCAATATAAAGCATAAAGACATTTATTTACGGTGTTTTGGCTGTGCAAAAATATGTTCAGTATTGGAGAAATTCAGTGCTCTCGACTGCCTTGGCAACATGGCAAGCCATTAGAAGATCTGACCAGGGCAGACCTCGTGGTTAGGCTGTAGTTCTCGTTTCAACTCTCTCTGATTGTATCACTGCCACTATTTCAAAAGCTTGCCCTCCTCTTCCCCGAATTTGCAGGAAACAACTTTACAAAAGTGTGTGTCCCATTGTGATTCTTTTAGCATACCTATTGATGTGATGTGCTGAGGATTCTCAAGCATTGTCTGCTCTCTTGCAGAGCTCGACTTGCTCAAGATGCTCAACATCAGCGACTCGCAGAAAGGCGTCGGCCAAACGGCTGGTCCAATTTCCGACTTGCCGGCCTGGAAGCTATTCTCCGGCCTCAACGTAGTCCAGATTCCACTGGAACCCGAAGAGAGAGTTCAGGGACCATCTCGTCTCCAGCAATGCCCTGTCGGCCATTTTTGTCGCTAAGCTTCAACCGCCGAACTGTGGCCACTTTGTTCAGCGTCCACCTTCCGGGGAAGATGTCTCCGCTGCTGCAGGTCGCCATCAACTTCAGGACTCGGCGGTTCGTCCTTCTCGTACACCGTGCCGGACGAGTGAGGAAGCTGGGAACCCGGTGTCGGAAGTTCCTAGAGCTGGACTTTGGGGACGGATCGCGCTACGGTCTTGCAGACGGTGCCGAGGAGTTGGAGCAGACAATAGACGTGGAAGGCTTCCAGCTGAACTCGGCAAACGTACGGCACGTCAAGTTCAAACTTGCCTCTGCCAGCGCAACTAAGAAGAAGTCGTTAGGTTGGGTTTGGATTGGTGTGACGGTGACGCCGGAGCGAGTCACGCTCTACGAGAACTGCGAGGAACCGGTCAGTGCCGAGCTGGCAGTGTCCCCACTGCTGAGGTTTCCCAGCGAAGCCCTGGTGCACTTCCGCCAGGAGCCAGGACTCAAGAGGAAGTTTGTGTAGTTCTGCCTCGGTTTTGAAATGAGGGAATCAGGAGCAGTGGTGTGAGATTTGTGCTAGTTTTTCAGCTTGAGATTTAAAAACCGGATGTTCATGCGTGCTGTTGTGAGCAAGGTTCAATTTCCTTACAGAATTTGAGTATGCCTGTAACATAAAGCCAAACTGCCTACCAGTAAGAAAGTTTCTCCCCTTGGGGAGATACCTCAGAATCTGTCTGTAACTTGTATTCCCTCCTGGCTGCATCTGAGTTTACATTCTCCTGTTGTATATAACAAAGTCACCGCATATGGGCGGTGCAAAATGGATTTGCCTAACATTCTAATGGCACCGAAACTAACTGTCAATTGACAGGTCAACTATCGTCGAAGTGAAACCACTGAATGAGACCTTTTAGTATAAGAAGTCTGATTTGCAAACACTTACAAATGTCTCGCCACAACACCTCTTTAAAGTTAGGAGTTCAAATGTAGAGGGGAAGGTTGTACAGCATGACCAGCTTGTCTTTCAAGCAAAGGTAGAAAAATCCTATTACCACACATTCAGAGGGAACAATAAGGTGTAGCATTGCTTGTCCCGGGCGGCGCCAATATGGCTGACTTGATCTGACAGCCATAGTCTGGGGAAGCAGCCAGTCGCTGGACCCCATCTCCTTATCCCCCATTCAGGCACAATGGGACTGGAATACCTCAGTTGTTAATTGACTCTAAAGCATGGCAGCGAAGTGTTTGTGCCTTGCTCATGCGTTCTTTCAACAGTCAGTTGTTTGCTGACTCTTGCATGTGCTTGCATTCAGCAACGTTGTAATCGCACTCATAATATTCAGCATTTTGTTGTAGAAAGTGTCTGCGTAAACTGAGTGCCGATCTGGTATGCGCAGAACTCGAAACACTGATCTCTTAAAAAGGCTCACAGTTGTGTCCGGAAGATTTTGCCAAGAAGTTTAGCTCCTTCAAGCAGCCTGCTTCACTCTCCATGGCGCAGGCACATGCTCGCTCTGAGAGTAGGAAACACAACATACTTCACATGGTTTAAGTTGAAGGTAAGAACGGGATGAGATTAGAAAGGCATATTGATTTCTTTGCAAGGCGCCCAATCAGAAGATTGTGTGAGGTGCCCAGAGTTGTTGTGGGGCTTGCCCCAGGGATGGTGCATGGTGGGATCTATTACGATGCCAGTATGCCATCATGTTAGCAGTTTTCTTGTTCTATACCAGTAGTCTCAAACTCATTGGAGTGTGTGGGCCAAATAGCCCACACCAGAAAGGTTGAGGAGCCGAGTAAGACGGGGGGGGGGGGGTCAAAAGATTTTAAAGAGGGATCTTGTGCTGTATGCTTTTTATAAACTAATTTTAAAGAGAGAGGAGATCTTGTTCTCTATGCTTTTTGTAAACTTACAGTTTTGCCAGACGTCTTTAGATTTGTTTTGTTTATATGACTACTTTGGGCCTTCACCTGATGCTTGTTAACAGAATTAATGACACCGCCCCTCCAACATGCTGTCATTTTGAATGGGAACAACAAGAGCAAGTACACTGTTGTTCCCATTGTTCAATTCACTCTGGAATTAGCCAGGCTCAACATGTTTCTCAAAACAGTCAGTTCATTTGACAGTTTTAATGGTGATATTTTTTTTGAAGGCGAGAATCCCGGGCTCGTAGCTTTATCTTTGGCAGTTGCTCCTTTGATCGAGTTTCTTGCAACATAGTAGCGGAATCGTTGTACATTACAAAAAGCTGGGAAGCAAAAAAATAATGCACGAAAGAAAGGGCAGAGGAACACAGATAAGTATAAAATATGTGAAAAGAGCAGAGCCACTTTTCGAGCGAAAATTGAACTGGGCTGACATGAGATCCCTATGGCGAAACATGCCATTTCTTAGCGCCCGAGACATGGGAACCAGGACTCGTGACCTGCGAGCCGCGTCCCATGCGAGCCGCGGCCCATGGGGCCACGTGTTTGGAGTCCCCTGATCTATACGATGCTGCTAAGCTGTACAAGCATTTTATGCGGGAGGCAAGAGAAAGGACAGGGCATAAAACGTGTAAGCTCAAAACAAACCACCCCTTCTCAGGCTTTGCGGAACTTCGTGGTGATTCCTGTTATGATGAGTGAATGAATTGCTATTTGAGAGGATGTTTGCACTAGGTTTTTGCTACTGATAGCAAACATCAAGCACTCATTCCTCTATCAACTATTTTATCCATTTGACAGTGCTGTACAAGGCAGTCTAATACAAAAGCAAGACTCAAATTGATTTGAGACATTTGAATCATTCTGATAAGAGCAGTCTTCGCATCACAGAGTGGTGATACTCCACGTTAAAATGTTCCATGTGCACGTGATGCGGTAGGAAAGAGATTTTGTGTTTTTCGTTTGCTTTGTTGCATCATCAAGGTTTTGTCATGTAAGGTTATGGATAAACCTGGTGCTAGTGTAATGCCTTAAAATTTCTGGAACTAAAGCTGAAGTATTGTAATATTCGCAAGTCTTAGCTCAGCCTCTCGCAGACAAACGAAGAACGAGAGGAGCGAGACGGTGGCAGGAAGTGTCGTTCTAAGTGCTGCACTGTTGGGCCGCGTGGTTTTTTGGGCCTGGCATGTTTGTGCATCATGCAGTTTTAACAAAAGAAATGAGTGCACTAAAATAATAATTCTGTATCTGCTTCTCAGAATCGGTGTTGTCACCAAGGGACTGCGATGTACTCATAATAATTGGAGACTCACGTAGATCGCATCCGTAGTGGATATCGGGTCCTGTGGTCAGTCGGCTCAATTTCCAGCTCTAACGTGATGACAAAAGCTAATGGCAACGATCTACGAAAAGTCTATTCTTTCCCAGTACAAGAAAGCTGCTCTCTCAGCGGTGTGTCCGAGCGATTGACCACGTGGGATGGGTTCGCGTTTTACTTGCTGAAAGGTTGTTACAAGAAACATGACCCGTTTTCTCCATGTAAGCACTTCCCTAAAGACAGGCTGTGTGTACCTGCCTTCAGGTAATTATAAGGACAAATAAAGAATGCTTGCAGCATTTATAAGGAGCATCTGTGCGAGCCAGCAGTTCCTGAGGAGGCTTTTAGAACGGGCAGTTTTGTCGAGGCAGTTGCGATGACTGCGAATAACACGGTACACAGGTGTAGTATAGCAGTATATTCTAATATTTTTATAGAGCAATACATAAAAACCCCAATTGGCATGCTGATGAGAGACTTTTGAGCAAAACCGTTACCGTGTCCCGCATACCGCACTACTGGAGCAATTGAAGCGCGCGCCTGGAGTGATACTGTGACCGCCCGGGGCGTGCACTTCGAAAGCATGCTTCAAAGGCCCCATTGGTGTGGTACACGGAACACTAGTAACTGGCTTGCTAGAAGTCCCCAATATGGAGGTTTTAGCATAAATCGTTACCTCAGGATATTGGAGACTTTTAGATAAATGTTTTCGTATTCTGCATGGCACAATCACCCGAGTGCGCGCTTGAAAGCATGCTTCAAAAAGCTCCGGTAATGCAGTATGCGGAACACTGTAACGGTTCGCAAAAAAAATCCTATCGTGGGCACGGCAATGCCCCTGTCGTGGCGCTGCGAAATCATGCTTCGAAGGCGCAACGTGAGATGCTGGTTGCAATATGCGCACCGTATGGTGGCCTGCGTGCTCGCAGTGCACAAAACGACCCATCAGTAACCATGGCGCAGGCTGATAGTTGTTGCGAAGCACTAAAACTGTAACGGGGGGTCCTGAGTTGTTAGCCTCTGACACACAGACATCAGTGTGAATGCTGCTGTTCCAGAACTTTCGGACGTCACCCTGTGCAGCTCGCTTTTTAGAGCACCAGTGACCAGGCACAGTGCAGACACCACGATATCCTCATCACCCTAAAGCCCGGGGTCACTACTGCATATTCGCAGCAAGAAGTTTGGGTATCGCCGCCCGGTGAAAGTTTTTCACAACCCAGAGTGAGGATGCGCCAACTTCCTCTGACAGCAGTGCGAGGACGTGCAATGCCAAGCTTCTATGCACTATAAATAATAAAACTGCAACCACATGGGTAGCACAGGGCACTACTCATAGTGAGGAAAACAAGTGCCTCCTAGCGAGCTTCTTTGCTGCAAATACATCATACAAAAGACAGTCTGCATACAGAGTTTGAACGCGTGTCACCACGAGATCCGTGCACTGCAAATGCCGCTTGGCAATGTGTTCAAGGAGAAAACTTGGCATGCGGCATTCGAACCCTCTGATATTGCTGTTCCTCGTGTATATACGTGGGTGACCAGTGCGACCGCGGCTAAAATGATCATTTGCCACACACAATCATGTGGCAGGTGCCCAAAAAGTGCTCCGTAACTTTTAAAAATTACCATGAAACAGGCTGTCGCACCTTTTAATAGTGAATGTGTTCATTTTTCTAGTTCACATCAGCATCTCTGTCACCTGCGTACATACTCCTGCCCTGATTGCTTCGCATTTGTGAGACACGTACATTAATTTCAGCACACTGACAAGCATCTGGCGAGCGGGCGCAGAAAAATCCTGAAAAGTCTGTCTCCATCTCTTCCTCCATCTCCTGTCAACTACCGCCCCCGCCATCTATAGAGCATTGGAGTTGCAGAGCATCTGAAAAGGCCAGGAAGCCATCTCGACTGCCTGCTTGTATACAAACCACCATTGTGCTCCTTAGACGTATTGTGATGCATTTATCCGTATAGTGCAATGGTCACTTGAACTGTTTTGCTGCATGGTCCCGCAGTGAATGGTGCTCAGAGCTTCCGACGTGCTCCTGGGTGAATTTTTTTTATTGGTTTTTTATTTACGATATTAAAATGGAACTTGTACAGTTTACGGTACTTAGGCATCCTCTCTATAATTCTGGTGTTGGATTTGGATATAGCTTGTCTTTATAGGTTCTCGATGCAATGTACAGTCGCCACGGGAGTTAATAGCTCCACGCCAGCGCTGCCGTCTTTCCCCGAGGGCGCTTGACCGGTGGCTTCTGTCGGCCGAGCTAGAGGTGACGTCAGGCCGAGTCGCCGCGCTGATGTGATCGGGGAAAGCCGTCCTCATTCAAAGGGAATCGTTGTATCAGTGCTTCGATTGCGTGGTGGGTAAGTTCGAGATGAAAATGTGATCGATTCGCACAGTCATCGTCCCATTTTTCATTCGAGCGGCTGCTCACCCCCGCAGATGATAACAGCGGTTCCCTTTTGAATCGGGACGGCTTCCCCCCGTCCTCTCCGCATAGACTCGCCCTGACGTCATCTCTAGTTCTATCGCAGCCCGCCAGTCAAGCGCTTCTCGGAAAAAGACGCGCGCTCGCTTCAGGAGCTGGCTCCCGCGGGCATTTGCTGCCACCGTACAATGAAAAAACCCATCATAAAAATGCACATTCTCACCACACCTACATAGTTGCATTCTACATATTCTGAAGCATGTGCATGCCAAATTTGTTGTGATAGGACAACATTAAGAAGAGAACTTCTGTGCACAAACTGCAAAGATGCCTCAAAATTACATAAAAAGAAAAACACATGAATGTTACCATAGATGTGTAGCTATACTTTTTTCGCTGTGCAGAAAATAATACTTTTGTTAAATTAAAATTTTTATGAGAAATTGAAACTACAGAGATTGTGATGGACAGTGAGATTCATGTGCTCTACTGTCATGAACACGATGGGGGAGTGATATCACAACTTGAATACCACAGAAAAATGGCTCAAATTCATGCCGTTCTAGGTTTGCCTAAAGGTCTTGAAATGCGTATTTGTTTAGATTTCTCAATCATAACCGTCATCATTATTTTTATACATCAGTTATAAAGATTCAAAAATATTAAAGCACCATAAATCCAACATCATATTTTTTTCTGTGCAAAATATTGCAGTTTTTCTACCTGCATCTCCTCTCAAACACGAGGGCTTGTGCAACGAGTTGTTTTGCTTGCGCAGCTGGTCTGAACGCTGTTTGATCTAGGGGCCCTTCTTGATGCAGGAGCCGTCATTCCTCGTCGACGGCTAAGCTCCAGTCAATAATTCATCTGCTTGCCTTAGTTTGCACTAAGCAAGCAATATCTGACGAACAAAGCCGCTTTTCCCAGTCGTCTGGCAGCGGTCGTTTGCAGACGATTAAGGCTTTATTGATGTCGTCAGTCTGGCGATTGTGTGGCTGTTCCTCAAGAGCTTGATGACTAGCCTTGCGTTGAGGGCTAGGGGCCACATTTATAATCGGGATCTTGCTTTACTATGCACACCAGTCTTAATGATTGTGTACAAGCAGATTATTATTTGTCTGTTTTTTTTTATGCATGTGGCAGTTGGCATAATATCTTTGCAAAGATTAATGGTTTGGATGAGGTAAGCATTTCTTGGGACATCATTTAACATATTTCTGCGATTCATTCAATGCATTGCTTAAATTATTGATGATTGCATATGTTCGTGTTATATCTGTATTTTTCAATGGATTATTTGCATTATTTCGAGCTTTATGCAGTTCTTTGAATCCATAGTTTGCATAAGTTATGAATGTAAGGCCCTCCGTGGTTGGGTTCAATATTTTGCATGGTTTTGCAGTAGGCCCTGAGGCTCTCTTTAAATTTAAATCTTGGAATCAATAAAAAAATGATTTTTTGGTTGTCGGTATTAAGGTTTTATTGGTTTGTGCATCACTTTTGTATTTAAGCAAATGGAATAGGCTTAAGAATACAGTGGGTTCAGAAACAATGCTACTTCAAAATATCTGTGTATCAGCAGTTAGGAAAATCTGTCTGACACGAACCATCAAGGCACGAGTTTACGGCATCTCATGTGTGTTTATTGTGGGTTCCCAGTATTCTAAATCATAACAATGCAATACAGTTCTTCTTGCCTTTGTGATTATTACATTTATTAGAGTCGCCTAGAGCAAAGTGTGGGTGTTTGAGCTTTGAATTGGTGACACAAAAATCTTCAAGACATTATAATCTTAATGACAGAGATAACCTCCTGCACAGGTAAGCTGGGTTTTGATAATGTTTAGAAAGGAGAGGTGAGGTGTAAAGGATTGCTTATATAGGCATTTGGCATGCATTTTTGTCACATAGTTCATCTTCCTGGGGCAAACCATTGTGTTCTTATGAATGCAGAAGCACTGCCATTGTTTCTTTGGTATTAATGAAAGATGATGGTAGATAGTTCCACGGGAATAGAAATATTATATAAAATCTGCCTTCCTTCAATATGACGTGAGTTGTCCGGCACTTCCTCAGGGTCAGCTGATTTTTGACTTTTGACCAGTGTGCTCTGATGGTTGTCACGGTAAAATGTGAAACTGTCATGTGCTTTCACGAGAAAAAAAAGAAAACAAAAAACTTGCATTTGATGTAGAAGGTCAGACCTATAAATATTGAACAAATGCATCCTTTTCTTAATTGTATGTAAGCCCCTTTGGGTAACATCTTGGGATACTTCAGCATTGATAACCATCATAACTTTTTTATTTCTCTGGTACCGCAGAACTTTCACAAATTTGGAAACAGGGAGTGCTCGGTGCTGCTATAGAAACAAAACAAAAGAGGTACCTGATACAGATATTGGCTACCTTATTGAAGAAACAACTCACTTATGTTTAAAGGAAACATTACCTTTAAAAACATGAAGAGATGGTAAGTTACTTTATTAAGGAGACTCAACAATTTTCCGTCCGGGTGGGTGGTGTCGGTAGATTGATATGAATCGGAAGTGACTCTTTGGACGGGCCAGGGAATGTTAGATACACATGAGAAAATCTAAAGTGCTGCAAAAACTATCAATTTTGACAAATGGGGAAGTTTTTGTTTTTCATTATGTTCTAGAAATATGCTTGTTTTTCGCATCTCCCATTTTTACGAGGTGCAGACATGCAGTTAGGAGGAATATTCTATGGACATTATAGTAAGTTTCTATTAATTAACATTATTGTTGATAGGTTGCATATGTTTTACCTGTGTAACAGTGTTCAGTAACTCCATATCCACCCGTAGTCTTATCACACCAGAGAGCACATTTACAAGTTGTCTGACATTTCTGATTCCTCATCTCTCATAATACCTTGTCTTTCTGGTGAGAAATGCTCTACAGTATTTGATCTATCTCAGCCAAGCTGGAAGTGGCCAATAAATCATTTTCAGTTGACGTAATACCTACAGATCATTTTCTCATATGTATACACTCACTGTTTAAATGGCTGCTTGCATAGTTTTATGTACCAAATGAGCCAACTTGTCACATGTGCTATAACAGTTCCATGATGATCATTCATTCTTTTTCTCTTCTCTCCTTAGGGCTCTGTGCAAGTGGCAAGGATGTACAGCGGCCATTTCGTCGGTCGACCCTGGGCATGTGACCGTGATCTTCGACCCAGTGTCCGCATATGATCTTGCCATGTTCAATCGTTTTTTTTTTCTGTTTTTCTTTTTTAAAATTGGGCATTTGGATTTCTTATTTTCAAACCGTTTTCTGCTCAGCCATCCTTTCGGTCTTGACAGCCCAACCTGTCATGACTTGAATGTTTCTATTGTGAGTGGTCACAACCTGTAACAGTTCCATGGTCAGGCCCTGAGCAGAACTTGTGACTTGTATGATCTTTACCTGAGCAGTGCTAACTTGGAAGGCCACATCCTGGAAGGTCCTTGTCTGGATGGATAGTTGTTATCCTGATAGTTATTACCTGGGAGGACAGCATCTGGATCCTAAGCATCTGGCTGATCTGCATCTGGTAGGTTATCATCAGCAGTGCCGCTACCTGTACAGTGATCCCGTGGAAAGTCCCTCATCCAGATTACCACTGTCGTGTAGGTTCTCACCTTGGCCACCATCTGAAAGGTCATCCCAGGGAAGGTCATCGCTCATAAAATCATTGTGTCCCACGAGGTTAGTGTCTGCCAGATGTCTGTCTGGAAAGTCGCCCTCCGTAAGCTGATCCTCTGAAGGGTCATTGTTCAGATTACTACTGTGGTAGGTTCTTGGCATGGCCACCTTCTGGAAAGGTCAGCCCGTGGAAGGTCATTCTGTCCAGATAATCATTGTAGGTCATCACCCATAAGGTAAATGTTGGCCACCTGGCAGACAGTTACCTTATTGTCGGGAAGGTCACCATCTAGGAGGTGATCCTTTATAGAGTCATTGTCCCAATTGCAACTCTCTAGTAGGTTCATGGCATGGCCACCATCTAAAAAGTGATCCCCTGGAAGGTCACCGTCCAGATAGTCATTGTCGGGTAGGTCGTTGTTCGCAAAGGCACATGTCTCGAAGATGATTGTTTGGAAGGTCATCTTGCTGGTGAGGTCTTGACCGGGAAGGACTACATGAACCTGGTGCATTTTCGCTCGGGCAGAGGGACTGTTCCTTACCTTCTCCCCACTCTCCCAACATCCATTTATTGTGTTGGAGCACCTCGGTGGTGAATGCCAAAAAGAAAAAATATTGTACTCAAAGTAGAGTGCCATAATATATGAATCAGCTGCGAGTCGTGGGACGAACGAAACCCAGAGGGGCGTTATTTACTACCGCTTTACTGCAGTGCAGTTTTTGTTGTTTTTTTTCTCTTTTTTTTTACAGCTTTAGCGCCGTTTTTACGACCCCATCGCCGTATTGTATACGTGCCGTGAGCGAGAACCATTGAGCGGTGGCAGACGGAATGACTCGTTGATCGTTATTATGCAATGGACGTGTAAAGACGCGGGAGAAAAGAAACCGTTTTCACAATTAAAGGTGGATGTACATTAGTGAAGCTGTGTCTGTGTGCGCATTATTTTGTTGCGGTTCTGCGCTGGAAATGTTGCAAAGGGGTGACCTGAAGGTGTAAAGAAAGACAAAAAAAGAAAAAGGATTAGAAAAAATAATTAGTTTTTTTTTTTTTCTGTAAAAATAAACTCCTCATCGAACGTCTATTCTCCGCCAAATGTAGTCTCTGTCTGTTCGAACCAGATGGATAAGTTTGAATGAACCGTTATCTCTGTCAAAAGTTGGTGATTTTTTTGAAAATTTCAATGGGTATGGGTCCCGTTTTCGGTGACTGGCGCCATTCAAGTGCGTGTATCCATCGGCCGCCATTTTCCCGCTAAAAGAAGAAAAAATCGTATATAGTTGGAATGAGTAACGGTTCCGAAACCGGCATCTGGTCCGTACCGCTATACAACAACACAGTGTTTGGAAACACGCCCGCTTTTGGTCACACCAGCACTGCATCGCGCAGAAACCAAATTCGGGAAGAGGAAGCCTCTCCGCGTGCGCACTACCGACAGCAGCGCCACCGCAGTGCCGTGACGACAGTGAACTGAGTTGGTCCATAGGGCTACACTTGCGCGGAGAATGAGTGTTCGGTAATGCATAGTTTAGTTTTGAGGTAAGAAAAAAAAAGCCTACATTTTTGGGTGGGAAACCCTGTACTCCGTTTCACTCGGAAGTCCTAGCGCAGCCGACGCTACGGTCCAATGGAGCAGATCCAAATGTGCTTCGTCATGGCGCTCGTCATCGTCTTTGGGCGTTCGCTATCACCGACGGAACCAACCCATTGCGCGTAGCGAATGCGCCCGACCCTGCGCTTTTCAAAGCACCATAATGCTTTTTAACGCTAATGTTTTTTAACCCAATCCCCAAATTTTGACCGTCCGTTCATTTCCCGCTAAATTTGGCGGGGAAATTGGTATCACGAGGCCTATACACGAATTCGATTTCTCAGCTAAATGTAGAGGGAAAATTGATAACATAACGGACCTATTCAGTTTTACCCGCTAAATTTTGGCGGGAAAAATTGACGTCACGTGACCCGCACGCCAACACTCGGCTAAATTTGGCGGGAAAGTGGCGTCGCGTGAGCTGTACACCTTAGAAAAACTGATGGCACGTGACCGACACGTCAACTCAGTTTCCCCGCTAAATTTAGCGGGAAAATTCAGCGTCTTGTAGTCCAAGTGACGTCAATTCAGCTGTAAGGAAGGCTTAATAAAAATTACAGCTTTCTCGGAGTCTTCCAGATGAATTATATTAATGGTCTCCTATGCTGCAGGGCTGACGTGGACAGGCGATCCAGCAATGGGAAAATACGTTTGTTGTGTTCTCTAGCCCTGCGCCGTCGCTTATGCTTGTTCGCGCGATTATTTCGCTTATTTTGTGTCCTGGAAGTGTGACTTCATTAGTAATCGGTAGCAATAAACGCATATTGCGCCGAATCGAGTGGAATCGCTAGCAGTTGGATGCCTGGAGTCCACGGCGACCACGAATTCGTTTCTACTTAAGTTCAGCAAAGGCTATACAGGTCACACAAAATGCGGGAATGCGTACTAGTTTAGCGTAAGGTCGCGACGCAAGTTGGAGTCCAATCCTTTTGTTTTCCACCTTGCAACACATTCGGAGCAAATAAAAGGGCCGTGAAAAAACAAAAACAACATGTATTTGGAGAGCACGACAGGTCAAGTCTGCGCTTGATCTGATTGGCCAGAGGCGACAACACAGACGCGCACAAAGGTGACGTAGGCCATCACGTTGCGCTTTCGGCGCCGCACGATTCATCCGATTTGCTCGTAGTGTCGGCTGCGCTCGGACCTTCTCGGCGCTGATCACGCCGGCGGAAAGTGCCGAGTCGCTGGACTGGACGCTTGCGCAGCGTGTGGGCAATTGAAGACAAACGACCATTTCGCGCTTTCCACTTTTCCCCCACTTCCTTCTCTCTCCCTTCCCCCTCTACCCTGTCCACCGTTGCCTATTTCCTCCTCCCCAGGGTGAAGAGGATCTTCTGCCTTGCAGAATCTCGAGTCTGGTCGTCGGCCTTTAACAGAAGTGCAGCTATTAGGCATTCTCGGGTAGCTCAACAGATAAAGCCTCAAAGGCGAACGTTGTCGAGGTATGCTTAGTTTCGAGTGCGGAGCGAGCGCGCACCGCTTGTTAGAGATATGCTCGGGCTAGCCCGAATGCCCGACCCGACGCAGTGATATTTAGTTACTCTCTCCGTGCTCGCCGGGTTGCCCGAACCACTAAGGACGTGGAAACCGCGAAAAAAAGGTAGACGCATAAATAGGATTGCAGGGCCCCTTTAAGTGCTATTTATGAGCACGTCGCATATTTCAAGTGTAATCTCATTCTAAACTCTATCCTTCCCCGTCTTCCGTTCATGGGGCTTTGAAACAGGCATCATCGCTCTAAAAACATCCCGAGTAAAAAGAAGTGGCTGTGCAGACCTTTGAAACAAATCCGTTTAACTTCCAAGAAGGGAAATTCTCGTTCAATATGAACGGTGTCATGTAAAACAAAGGTAGTACTGGTAGGAAAAAGTCGGGCTCGGACCAAGGTCGGGTGTGATTCGGCCTGAGTAGGGCCGGGTTCGGGTTGGATTCATCTCGAAACTCTCGCAGCTTCTGCCCGCATAGCTTCGCCAGCGTCGGAACAATGTGTAAGTTACTGCCTTGACAACGCCCCACAAGAAAGTTGACGCCGTGTAGCTATCGGCCGCGGAACGTAATTGCTTGATGATTTCATTAATAGCTGGGTCTTGCCCTTTGCACTGGTTATATACTGGGAAAACAACCTAACATTAAGCAATTAATATACTTACAACAAACAGCTGCAGCAAGAAAAAAGAAAACGTGAAACGTTTATGCGGTTTCTTCGATTTTTGTCACTTACGCAACCCAGCGTTGGTAGAGGAGCGGGGGTCGGCTTCCCCGCGGACTAGGGTGTGTTGTGGCGAAAGCACTCTCGTCACTGCTCCTCCGTGACGCAAGGCGAAAGTTCGACGGTTTTTGGCCTTTGGCCCGATGCAAACTGCTGCCATGAAAAGAAAAGAAAGCAAAACAAAACGTTAACATTGTGTGGGGCCTGGTCTTGCCACCCTTCATTTCAAAAACCGTAATGAGTATATACAAAAAAAAAAGGAATTAGCAGCCACCTTTATCTGCAAATTTTTTTAATTCATGGAAAGCGATCTGTAAGGAGCGATCACGTGGAAGAGCTTAAACGGTGGTTTCTGGGTGGTTGTGAAGACAGTACTGCTTATTATACTTTACTCTGAACAATTTTTGTACTACGTTGTCGTGGCTAGCGCACGTTCTGCTGTGCTCCAACTCCGTGAAAGCTAGATGAGCGAGCTCGTGCGAATGAGATGCAAGATGAAGCCTGTGGAAGCACTGTGGAAGCTACGCTAGTCTTGACAGTGTAGCATGAAATAGCTGACGCCGAGTGTAATGCACGTCAGTTTGAGGGTGTCACTTAATACCATAACGTCACGATGTAAAGTCATGGTATCCCGACATGCGTCAATCGGCGTATGTACACGAATTCAAATTTACCGCTAAATTTGGCGGTGCGGACGGACCCAGTTCTAGGGGTCGGGGTTCTCTTAAACTCTGCTTTATTCTTTAAAACGAAATGAACTGAGAGCACAAGGCAGACAGTCAAGAAAGGTCACTTTTGGGTTTGTCACATTACCGTGACAAAGCTTTTATTTTTGTATCTGTGTAACACAAGTGGTTTTTTTTTTTGCCGCATTTCTTATTTTTGAAGGTGCTCTTTTTCGGTTAGTTGGCCTAAATATATGCCATGACCTGGATGTTCATCATTGTGTCACAGCGTCGTCTGGGCATCACCCAAAATCACTACCGTCCGATGGCGCTAGCGTCGAGCCAACATCAGACTAGAGCCTTCTAGCAGTTCTACCGCAATTGTGGTCGTACTATGGCGCCTAAATCGCGTCTCCGACTGGTGTGTCTAGCGTCCTATCCCGCCCATACATCAAAAGTGGTCCCCAAGTGGCAACAAATGACGTCACATAAGCCGGAGTGTCATGCTGTTGCCTGTCGCGATCCTGGCGGTTGGTTGTAGAAATGCTGGCGAAAAGCACGAGCGAACGCAAGTGTCGCTGTCGTCACGGCGTCCCAGGCGTCCCAACTACCGGCTGCTGCAGCTTCCGTGGACTGTCACAGTGGAGAGCGACCTGCAGCAGAACAGGCGTCTGCCATATATAGCACAACTGTTGAGACGCCCCCAGGATCGCGACCGGCGACAACATGACACTTCTATGACGTCACCAGGTGGTAATCGAGGGACCACCTTTTCGGGGCGCGGTAAACACACCAGTCGGAGACGCGTTCCAGGCACCCTAGTCGTACTAACTTAAGTTAGTAATTAAAAAGTATGCGGATGAATGAACCGTACTTATCGTGTCCGCGGAGTCCGCGCTGCAGGTGACGTGAGCAGCGCGACACAAGCGCAGATCCGCAAGTTGCACGGCCTCTGCACTGGCGCGTTCGATTCATCCCAGTTCTGAACGAGTTCAGACCCAGTTCCTGAAAATCTTGCACCGGCTCCGGAGTCAGTTCAGCGTCCGTGCAGAAGCAGACGACAAGAGCAGACGGCAATAGCAGACAGACACTCTTCGTCTGTCTCTGCTCGCGGTGCCATTTCTCGCAGTTCTTGCTCAAATATCTGCGATGTTTAACAATAACGCCGATACTAAGGTTACATTTCTTATATTTTATGAAAATAACGTACCCGTGGCAAACGCGGAATCGAGATCCTAACCAAGAGTAGGAATTTGCTCGATTTGCTCGCGTAGGTTTGGCTCCCTGTGGTAAGTGTTGAAAGATTGGCTCACGTAAATTGTTTCTTTTTGGATGCTATGTGGGTATCCACAGTGTTGATATTTTTCTTAACAGACACGGGAAAGGAATTGCATTCTTGATAGCCCCAGCCTTCGGTTGCTCTTGGATGCATACTGACGACTCCGACCCATTGCAGAGGTCTGGAATTCAGTACATTGGCTCTCGCATGCCCCGTAGCTGAGCATAATACTGCATGCTTTGTCCGCTGGTATTTGTGGACGCCCACTAACGGGCCTGAGAAAAACGCCGAGAATCGGCATTGGCTTGGTAGTTCCACGCAGGTCTTTCTTGAGAATCAGAATAAACGCTTCCACTTGACGCCAAAGTTACGGGCGATAACTGTTTTGACCAAAACGCATTCATCAGGCCTTCGTCTTCGAAGTGACCGCTACCGACCGCGCACTGCCGCCTGTAACTCCCAGCGCAAAATCAACCTGATGCAGCGAACCTATCGTCGAGATGCAAAACTCGAGAGACTTGGAATGAATCTATTCTTGCTAAAAGAATGCGAAGGACACGAACGCTTATGGATACTACAGGAAGCGAACAACCGTTCAAAATGCAGACAGAAACGCATTTCGTGCAGAAAACGTTTTTTAGTAAACGAATAAAAAAATATATTCACAGAAAAGATTCCGTTTCTATATTTTAAAACTAAGGAAATCACGAATGGTCTCATCAAACCGTGACTAAATGTAGCATAGGACGTGGTGCGGAGAACCGAGAGCCAACAGATGCAGACGACGCCCTGCGCTTCCGTTCCGGAAGCCGATCACAGCGCCGGTGTTAAATAAAGTTGCTGTATCCTGGGAAAGTAGAGCCATTGCCCTTCCCCACTTGGTAGCCGGTCACAAACAGTTTTACATTCAGACGACCAAAACCTCGCACGGCGATTGGCTACACTGTCTACGTTGCCATGGAAATCGCTATAGCGGTCCATTAAAATCTTCGAAGGTTCCAGAGTGTCGTTCTAAACCAGTCGCCCCAACATCAGCATGGAGCATCATCGTACTGAAAGCGTTCCTCGCCATTATAAGCGTCTTTGGCACTGCATGCAATCAACGTATCAATCATGCCCATCTCCACGGATCTCTTACAATTATATTGTTCTTCTTGCGTATTTCAAAACAGTAAACTTATTTTTCAGTGCCTCCATGCACCGACACAGCATGCGGTGGTGGTAAACGAAGATGTACGCTTGTTTCGCCGGCGTGTGGATAGCAAATTCTCGGTATACGAGAAACGTCTCCATAAAGCTACTCGTCACCAGCGAACTTAGATCGGCTCACCAAGAACGGAGGGGTCAAGGAGGAATTTCTCATTTCATGGACCAAAATGGCGACCATACGGGGAGCTTGGCGCTACTTTGCCAGGATCAGTGACCTATAGTCCTAGCACGGTGGCTGCACAGGTTCTGCGCCGCCGCTGCACGACTCATGCACTCCTCTGAACTCGGACAGAACTCGTTCAGAACTCTCAGGCCGAATCGAACAGACCTATTATATTAATGGTCTCTCGTATGCTAGAAGGCTGGCGTGGTCAGGCGATCCAGCAATGGGAAAATACGTTTGTGGTGTTCTGTAGCGCTGCGCCCTCGCTAATGCTTGTTCGCGCGATTATTTCGCCTACTTTATGTCCTGGAAGTGTGATTTTATTAGTAATCGGTAGCAATAAACGCATATTTGTTACGCTGAATCGAGTGGAATCGCTAGCAGTTAGATGTCTGGAATCCACGGCGACCACGAATTGGTTTCACCTAAAGTCACAAAGGCTATACAGGTCACAGAAAATGCGTGCACACGGGCATGCGGACTAGTATAGCGTAAGGTCGCCACGCAAGTTGGAGTCCAATCATTTTGTTTTTCACCTGGCAACAAATTCGGAGCAAATAAAAAGGCTGTGATAAAACACACACAAAGAAATAATCAACTACATGCATTTGGAGAGCACGACAGGTCAAGTCTACGCTTGATCTGATTGTCCAGAGGCGACAACACAGAAAGGTGACGTAGGCGGTCACGTTTCCCTTTCGGCGCCGCACGATTGGCCCGATTTGCTCTGTGCCGGTTGCGCTCGAACCTTCTCGCCGCTGATCACCCCGGCGAAAAGTGCCCAGTCACTGGACTGGGCGCTTGCGCAGCGCGTGGGCATTTAATCAGAAGTAAGCTATTAGGCACTTTTGGAATGCTGTCTGTAGTGCTAAAGACAAAGCCTCAAAGGGAACATTGTCGAGGAGTTTTCAGTGCTGAGCGAGCGCGTACCGTACGTTAGAGATATGCTCGGGCTGGCTCCGAAAGCCCGACCCGACAGTCGAATCGGGCTCGGGACAAT
Source organism: Ixodes ricinus (assembly GCA_037355805.1). Classification (NCBI taxonomy): domain Eukaryota; kingdom Metazoa; phylum Arthropoda; class Arachnida; order Ixodida; family Ixodidae; genus Ixodes; species Ixodes ricinus. The sequence continues at coordinate 38,170 of JAZHYW010025754.1, read as the reverse complement.
ATATGAGAGCACGGTGGGTGTTCGGGTCGAGTTCGGGCCGATTTATCCCCGAACTGCGTCTGGCTCAGGTCGGGCCTAGTCGGAGGCATTGGGACCCGACGGCCCGACCTTGCCAAATATTTTAGAATTAGGGTAAATATTATTTTATATTCGAAAATCAAAAGAATTATAGCGAAAAGTTTTAAAACACAAGATGCCTTCGCAGAGGTCGCGGCCCCTTCGAAGGCGTTTCTAGGATTCAGAAAGGCTCGGCTCACCAATGAACCTGGCAATAAACTTGATTTTTTTTCCTTATAGCCGGTCCGCACACTTTCTTGCAGAACACGCAGGAGTCAAGCGCTGCGAACTGCGGAAGGGTCAAAGCGCAAAATGCAACATGAGCATCGCTCTGGTAAAAAATAAGCAGAACGTTAAGTGCTATTTATGAGCACGTCGCATATTTCAAGTATAATCCCATTCTCAACTCCATTTTACCCCGTCTTCCGTTCATAGGGGCTTTGGAAAGACGCATCATCGTTCTAGAAACAGCCCAAGTAGATCAAATGGCTGTGCAGACCTTTGAACCAAATAAGTTTAACTTCCGAGATTGGAAATTCTTGTTCACTATGAACAGTGTCGTGTTAAAGAAAGGTAGAACTGATAGAAAACACTGTCGAGCTCGGGCCAAGGTCGGGTCTGATTCGGCATGAGTCGGACCGGGTTCGGGTTGGATTCGTGTCGAAAAGAGCAGTCGGGCTCTGTCCGGGTTCGGGCCAAGGCTTTATCGGGCCGCGTCGGGTCGGGCCTAAAATTCCGGCCCACTCTTATCTCTGCCGTGCGTCTCATTCGCTCTCGTGCGAACCAGACGCCAAACGAAGCCACGCGCTGGTGCAATATATGCGGGTAGGGATTGCTACCTGCATTTGTCTCTAATCGCTGTTCGAGCGCGTTCGAAGATCGAGAAGAAGCTAGCTAGCGTTGCGTCTGCCCATTCCAGCCAGAGCTCGATGTTCTGCCTTTCCCGCGCGCTCACGCCTCCTCCTCCCCTCTCCCGCTGTTTCTGCCCGCATAGCTTCGCCAGCGTCGGAACACCGTGGAAGCTACTCTGGCCTTGACAACGCCCCGCAAGAAAGGGGACGCCGTGTAGAGTTTTTCGGCTATCGGCGGCGGAACGTAATTGCTTTATGATCTCGTTAATAGCTGGGTCAGTAGACCCTTACACTGATTATATACCGGGGAAACAACTGAAGGTTAGGAAATTAGTATACTTACGACAAACTGCGGCAGCAAGAAAAAAAAAGAAAACGTGAAGCGTTTACGCGGTTTTTTCGATTTTTGTGGCTTTCGCAACCCGGCGTTGGTGAAAGAGCCTGGGGATGGCTTCCCCGCGGACATGGGTGTGTAGTGGCGAAAGCACTCTCGTCACTGCTCCTCCGTGACGCAAGGCGAAAGTTCGGCGGTTTTTAGTCTTTGGCTATGAAAAAAAAATTTTAGTCTTTGGCAGTTTTAGCTATGAAAAAAAAAAAAGAGGAGAGAGAGAGAGAGAGAGCAACACAGAGCGTGAACATGTCTAGGGCCTGGTTTTGTCACCCTTCATTTCGAAAGCCGTAGTGGGTATAAAAAAAATATTAGCGGCCATTTTTATTTACAAAATTTTGTAATGCATGGAATGCGGTACGTAAGGAGCGATCACGGGGAAGGCATTAAACGGTGGTTTCAGAGAGGGAGTGAAGGACATATGGCTTATTATACTCGACTTTTAACAACTTTTGTGCTACGTTGTCGAGGCTAGCGCACTTTCTGCTATGCTCCAACTCCGTGAAAGCTAGTTGCGCGAGCTCATGGGAATGAGACGCAGGATGAAGCCCGTGGAAGCACTGTGGAAGCTATGCCAGTCTTGACAATTTCGCATGAAATACACAGCTTGCATGTGACGTCATTCGCGGCCATTTCAGTATTTTAACCGCCGCGAACGTTCGGTTCGCTGTGTTCGTTGCACACTGCAGAAGTCGTAGTTTGAAGAAACCTGTAAGTATAAATATCCATCAGTACCCAGCAATGGCGACACTTGCAAGCTATGCATAGGTGACGCCGAGTGTAATGAATGTCAGCTTGCGGGCGACACTTAACAGCATGACGTGACGGTGTAAAGTCATGGTGTTCCGACACGGGTCAATCACTGTAATACGCGAATTCAGATTTCCCGCTAAATTTGGCGGGGAGACGGATGAGCGGACGGACCCACTTCTAGGGGTAGGGTGTTAGTTGGCCTAAATATATGCCATGACCTGGATGTTCATCGTTATGCCACTGCGGCATCTGCGCATCACCCAAACTCACTACCGTCCGATGGCGCTAGCGTCGAGCCAGCATCAGACTAGAGCCTTCTAGCAGTTCTACCGCAATTGTGGTCGTATTGACCAAAGTTAATAATAATAATAATAATAATAATAAAATATGCGGAAGAATGAACCGTACTTATCGTGTCCGCGGAGTCCGCGCTGCAGGTGACGTCAGCAGTGCGACACAATCGCAGAACGTATGAATGGGTGATATGGGAGCTTTTTGCCGGCTCAGTTTCGGTTTGAAGCCCCGTACAAGGAGGACTGACATTTCTCGTCGCGTGGCATCCACTACGAATGCTTTCATCGACATTTCACGTCACGGCTAAACTATAATTATAGCTCGATCGTCAATGTTCCAAATACACATAACCCTAAAACATGAAAAATTAAAAAATATATATTTTTTAGTAAATTTGCTGACTAATGAACCCACCTCATATCTTTTCTAGTGGGTCTATGGCTGCCAACTTAGCCCCAGGGCTAGAAGAGCTAGCTATATTTCGTTTGACCCTAAGCCCAGACACAGCCGACGCTACGAGGTAATGGGTCCAATCATGCGTGAAACGCGGAATTCACTGGGCATTTTCTGTTCATAATTGGTTCGGCGACGATGGAACACGCACAGAAACATGATGCACTTTTCACACATGGTGCACTTTTCACGCTGTCTGATTGGTCGCTCCAGCTCGTAGCGGCGGCTATAGTTCTTTTTTTAAATTATTTATAGTCTTTGTAAAAAAAATAAAAAAAAAGAGTTACGTTAGACCACCACGCGGCCCCGACGTCACGCCAGTTCGGTGGCGCTACTGTCGGCACGGCGCATGCGCAGTTGCCTCTGGCGACTGCGCATGCGCAGTGCCCACACCTGGTGTGAGCAAACGCTCGATTGTTTGTGAACAACGCTTTGGTGTATGGAGCAGGCTACTTTCTTCCGAGGCTGTCGTTAGTCTTCCGTATGCAGGGGCTCTGGGAGTACAGTCTCGCAATAGTGGCTCCAGTCACGCGCAGAGACTTGATTATTAAGGGAACTAAACCACTTTCTGTAATAGTCTGTTTATAGACATAACTCAAGCTATGGCTTCTAAACATAAAAAACTACGTTTTTGCGTGGCCGATTGCTCTATTAAAACAGGTATCAAAAGATCCATTACCTCGGAACTACCGCAGACACCAGAGGGCGCCGTCGCACGAAAGATTTTGACAGTCTGGGAACCACAGCAGCGTAGTCTGACAACCGGGGGAGGACTACTTCCGTCCGCCATTTTGGGGCTCAAAAAACAAAACAAATTAGTCGTTAGTTGTTTATACAGCAGGAGCTTAGTCTGCCAGAACATGGCGACATTGTTACCCACTGTAGATAAGCAATTTAGCCAGTGCAGTACGACTGCTCGCAGCGCTGGATCCGTCTTTCTTCGTTGCACCGTAGCGACAAGACTGAACCTATGTAATCACAATGCCAAGCCCTGACACGCCGAGTACGAATCGCGATAACGACCACAGATACCACAGGAACCATCTGAGCAGTACGCGACGCCATATCCCATGTTACAGTAGCCAAGTCCTCCGGATTGCTACAGCGTGAGCTTTCGCTCCAGTGCTCACGAGCTGGCTGTCGCACTAGCCGATGCTCGGCCGCCGATCCCCTTTGGTGCTCAGTACTCATAGGAATTCCACGTCGATTTCTCAGACATACCGAGGAGAAGAAGTAACTCATTTTCTGTTATCCCGCAATTTCGCGGCTCTATACTTCGCTTCAGCTCAGGCAATGCTACCAGCGCGAGCTCCGGGCTTTCAGCGTCCATGCAAGCACGCGCGAGCAATGCAACGCACTGTTTTGGGCCACACGCTCGCTCGTAACATTCGGCTGCGTCTGGACCCAGGCTGAAACAAGCTCCGCCCATTGGCCAAACACTCTCAGCATAAACGGCTCTGCCTTTCCTCGTTGAGTGGCGCAATCTGGTGTCCATCTTTTGATACCGATTTTAATAGAGAAGTCGGCCACGCATGAATATAATGGCAGGCTTTTAAGATGCTTAGAGCCCATAGATAGCGTAATGACCATAAAAAATGTATGCCAAATTGCAATGTTCTAGCATCACAAACGTTTTGCGATACGCTGAGTTTCCGGACACCAAACACCTACGTTCACGGCCCTTTTCATCAGATAGTGACGCGTACCACATGTACACTCGAGAGTTGCTCTGAATGAAGTGATACTACCGCTAATCGTGCTGATAAGTCATACAATCTTCCAGGTCTTTCATGCTCTCGAGCATCCTCCCCCTCCCCAGTGCGCACAGGTGGTCGAGCTGCCCCTCGCCTACCCCTCTGGTTACATGACCTCGCCGTTAACCAATCAGCGTCGAGCTCCTTACTCCTCTCCCACCCGCCAACCAATCAGTGTCGAGTCTCGCGGCCACGCTTTTATGCAGGCTTCACGAAATGCCTCAAAAGCCTGGTTCAGACAGTTGCGTTTGACTGCGTTTGACTGCGTTGCGGCGGCGAGAAACCAGGACATCCCTGCTGCTTATACCGCGTGCCAAGGTGATTCCTTGAATTGGATTCCACGCTTCATACGAAGCAGAGATGTGCCGGTGGCTCGCTTTTGTTTCTCGACGCAACGCAGTCAAACGCAGTCAAACGCTTTCAAACGAAACTGTGCGCAGGGGCCCTTAGTGCCCTTTTAACCGCGACCACACCGTCTACCTTGACAAGGGTCGTCTATAGTTCGATATTTAATCGAACTATAGACGACGCCTTGACGCGAGAGTTCCATAACCACGGAGAGCGAGACATGGATGACGAAAAAGGCGCCATTCCACTGCAAAGGCGAAGCTTAGCACCAACCCGTAAACACCGAAGGTCGTACGAGCGGCTGTGAGCCCGCGACCTGTGTTTCAAAATGGCGTCGGCTTGGGACCGCGCGATGTCGCCCGCCAGGTGCGGCCACTCTATAGCTGTTTGTTGGTGTCGTCTGCTGCTGGGTTCGTCTGCTTCGGCGTCAGCAGCAGCAGAGGTGCCGTCGGAGCAGTAGCGCTTCGCAGCGTTGTCCTCCTGCATCGATTATTTTTGCCCATTACATATTCTGGTCAGATAAATATTTATTTTTACAGTCGCCATTTTTTTTTTCTGCTGTAGACGCGTGCCAGTGTATCTCGGTCCCCACTTATTGAATTTCGGCTCGGAACCCCGGCGAGAGGCTTCCTTTTTTTAATGTAGTTTTTGCTTCCGCCGTTTTGGGCTTTTCAATTTTTGTCCAAACATCACACCCTGGAAGCAAAACCTTTCGGGGTCTGACTCCATTTTTTTTTCCTTTCATTTACGGATAGCTTCGATATATCCGACGTGAAATTTTGTTTTGTCGCTTTGCTGGCTGCTACGCGTATTGCACGAATACGTTCGGGGACTGGTTTAAAATGAAGTCGAAATATGAGCTGCAGACATTAAAGGCACAAAAAATGCTAATGAAAGCTTTTTTTCCTCTCTATTGGAAGTTGTATTAATCATGTTTCGCTGCAGATGTCATTGGCTCTTGCAATAGACAATGTCCCTAAAGAAAGACACACACACACACACACACACACACACACACACACACACACACACACACACACACACACACACACACACACACACACACACACACACACACACACACACACACACACACACACACACACACACACGCACGCGCGCGCGCACGCGCACGCACGCACGCACGCGCGCGCGCACACACACACACACACACACACACACTAAAAAGGGGGAAAAAGAAACCTTTACAGTTTGTTTTTACCGCAAAAATCAAATGCGCATTGCTGAATGCTCAAGTCTGGTTCAAACACCGCTTGCAACCGCGCCTTGATTTGGAATCTCTTACGGCGAGAGAACACGCTGACGCAAGCTAACCGGTAGTCGTGGAAGACTTGCGATTTTGCGCATAATTCCTTTGTTGTTGTTTTTTTCGTTTTTTATTATTGGTTTGAGAAACTTTTGACAATGTTATAAACGGCCATTCCTCATGAATAGTACGTACGTTTGATATCGCAAATACCGCGCCAAATCTTCGCGCTAGTGCATGGCCTTCGAGATTCTTTTACGCGCTGCATGCGCTCCTCGTGCCGTACTGCATTCGCCGGTAGAGACTGCAATGTAGGGCGCTTGGTGGCGCTCGCAAACAAACCAAATCAGAACCAAATGAACCAAACTAAAGCCCCTCGATGTGTTTATGTTAAACCAAACTAGAGTAGGAACTTCAAATGCGCGCTGCACGAGGCCCGTGTCTCGAGCGGCCCTTGGAAGCAAATGGCGGCGGAGCACCCGCTCCTCGCACGTGTCTTGCGCGCTCTCCACAATAATTGACTCCGTAAGTGTGACGTCATGGGTCCAAACAAACCGTTGCTAAGGTCGTTGTTATGGACGAATACATGTGGCTCGGTTTCGCTACGAAAACCCGACCGTTCAAAAATCAGGAGTAGGATTTAAACTTCTAAAAATCACAGATATAGAAAGCTTGAATGTCACATATGTTTCGACAGAAGTGTGCCGGTAATCGCTCGTTTCTGAAATATTTACGACTGCAACTTCCGGTCCTCAAGATGCCTGCAGCAGACGACGAATGCAAGAAGTATGCCGTCTGCCGCACGCCGGCCGTCAAGTGGGGCCGTCGTTTGCATCGTGTGAATAAAGACGACATTCTGACATCGCATTTGTTTGAAATATAATGAGTTTCATACACTCTTGAGATTTCATAGTGGGGTGCGATGCAAAATATGGTTTATCGAAAGTCCGGGCGTCGATCGAGATGATAGTCTGCTAAAAGATCGCATTGCACCCGCGAGAAAAGCACTTCAGGCGAACGGTTGAGATCCCAAATTTTGTTTGCGGACTCGCGCTATGCGAGGGTGCTTCGTATACCTGGTTGTAACCATCGCGTGGAGAGAGATTCTTGCAGTTTCTTCAGATTTCCGCAAGACCCCAAAGCGCTGAAAGAACTGGATAAAAAACATAAGGTGAGTCTATTACAGACTGTACTCGCATCGCGGGTTCGATAAAGAATGAAGATCTTCACCAAAGAGCACATCCACGGAATTTGATGTATACCAAGGGGGAAAAAAAAAGCAAAATACTGCGAAATCGCGATAGACATGCAATTCTTTAATAACCTGACAACCACAATAATAATAATAATAACAAACGACTTACCTCGACGGCGTACGATTTGTTTCTCATGGTGGCCTGAACTACGCCGGTAATGCACTTCAGGTCGTCGTCGTAACTGATCTGCGTGACGTGGTTTGATTTTACTGCATTTTCACCCCTCGTAACTAAGCTGGGTTGTTCACAGGAAAAAAGAACGCACATTGCGGAGGCCTCTACGGCCACGGCAATCCACTTGTTTTTGTCGCTTGTTTACCGACGCATTTCAATGAAGACGCCCGCTGCAACAGAGGCCAGCAAATCTATCGTGTCGTCTGCTACCAAAGCAAAGCGGAGTGTAAGACTTCAGAAATGGCTTTCATCGTTGCAATATGACACTGAGACGACAAGAACATCTTCATAATTAGATATCAAGAAGTTAGGTTGCTTACAAAAAATTATTTACTTACTTGTAAGCAAAAATCTAGCCTCATGTGGAGTCTCCATGCATTAGTCCATAGCAACGTCCCTAGCAACGGTTTGTTTGGACCCAAACGCCATGTTGTGACGTCATCACTTACGGGGTCAATGGTTGGTGGTATATAATTGTAAAAATGCCTTCAACAGGGGGCTTTAAACCAAACAATGCAAGGAATTCGCGGCGAATTATCGTCATCACCACTATCGTCGGTTTACGGAACTCGGGAACAGCGCGAAATGTGATCCCGGCCTCTCGTCGCGACGCACAGACCTTTGCCAAGGAAGGAGCTGATCGAAAATTGAAGGTTCATCTTTTCAAAGCGTAAAAGAGGTAGAACATATGTCCACGATGTTGTTTGCAAACAAACTGCTCGTGTCATCGTTTCAATAAAAACAAACAACAACAGCCACAACAGGAAGGCTAGTTAAAATATAGATTTGCACTAAATCTTGTATTCTGAGGTATCATCCAGCGAATCAGCGCAAACACCGGAGCAGAAAATAAAGCTTACGAATCGACAGAGATTGACTTACCCGTCTTCATTTTCATGATGAGAACAATGAAAATGCAAGTTTGTTCATGCCGCGGTGCTCACACTTGACAGCGTGCTTTGAGAGGATTCTGTTTTCGTATCTGGTTTGGTTAGAAGCGCCGCATGCGGAGATCTAGAGAACTGGCTCGGCTCGCTTTTTCTGCCCGACTGCCGAGCGTTTGGACAGGTTGGAGCAGAGCGCGTGAAAAATCTCGGAGGCCATGTCCAGTGAAATGCGCTTCGAGGGTCGCCTCACAGATGGCGCCAGCGTGCCAGAGTGTACCTTCGTCGTAAGAAACCACAAGAACGCGGTCGTGACTCGTAAGCAAATAAAAATTTGTGCGCGCGTTTTCAGTCTCCGCCCAACTGTACGGCTGAAGTTTCGCCATGCCTACGCAGCGCCACTCCTTCCCTGTCGAGGCGCGACCGTACTAGTTAGCAGTACGAGGAGCAGACGACGCGGGAAACTGGCGCGCTTTTCGTTCTGCCCTCACGCTTCGTAATGTACCGAACGCAAAAGAACAGGGCATCAGGATAGTGTTGTATACTCAAACGCCACAGCATCGTATTAAACAGAAAGGTAAATATGGGTCTCTCGAAAAGTTTTATTCGGTTCCTGGGCGGTGGTGCAAAGAAGACAGCAAAAAGCATGAATCGTCAGCTGTGCGGAGGACACGGTTAATTATAGGGCTGGGCGTTCCTCCTTAGCTCGTCAAAAATTAACGGTCTACAGTGAGATTTCTTACCATCCTGCAAGTGTAACGATATACCGTTCCCATTACGGCTCGTTCACACTAGCGCTGGACATCGATTAAAAGTTTTAACTCGATAACTCGCCACCCTTTAATCGATTAATTAATCGAGTAATCGGTTTCGTTCATTCCCATGCTAAATACTTATTAAAGCAGTAAAAAAAAATTTTTTGCCTATGCAGAATATGTGATAAGCGGCGGAGTGCGCAATTTTGAATTTAAGACCAACCTTGATGTGTAGTTAAGAACAGTCAAAAGAGACCCACACTCAGTGGCGTACCAACTTGTTTTTGAGTGGGGGCAAGCTGCACACCCACGCCCCCCGGGGCCGGGGGGCGGTGCCCTTGGGCGCCGGCGTTGCTCCCCCGGTTGGTACGCCCATGCCCACACTCCAAAAGTATCACTTCATCCGCAGAGGCAACGAGGTTCGTTGACATTCTCCGGCGATAACGAACGCCTTGATTGTCCACAATAGTATCGGCTACGCTAAACGGACACGTAGAACCTTCTTCGCTTGATTAAAGTTACAAATCTCGCCCCTACAGCTGGGTCAAAATTTCGCCTAACGTTTGCCTCCATACAGGTCTCCTCGTCCACATCTGTGTGGTGAAAGCGTTGCATTTTTACTTTTTCGTTGTTCAAATTTTTAACCATTAACCGGTTAAAGAAATTAATCGCGATTAAAACATTAATAGATTGATTGGTATAGGTCAGTCAATAAAGTGCCCATCCCTAGTCTTAATTATTGTTTCTCTATCTTGCCGCAGGCTTCAGTAGTGCATCTACGCTTACTTGTCATGTGGACTTTTAGTAGATCACACGCAAGAGCGTGCAAGAGTTCTGCGTTGCTTGGGAGAGCCGTCACTTTCAGGGCGGACTTTGCAGGCGTCCGGAGGGCCCGCAATCCGAAGCTGACTTTCTACGATAAGTTCCTAACGTAGTAGCTACGATGGTTCCCCGTGGCTGTCGACAAGGAGAAACCCGAATATGCAGTTACCATTTTTTGAACAGCTTCAAATTTGAGAACCAGGCTCACTTCGCCTGCCCAACAATTTTGTTCCCCGATGATTACAAAAAAAAAAAAAGAGTAAGCGGAAAAAACAGAACAAAAAACCTTGAGCTAAAATGAGGCAGATAATTATAGCCCGTATTGCGTACTGACTTGAACGCATAATTGAAAAGGAATTGACGACTGTACCCTAATTTTTCTATATATTAATAAGATGATGTAGTTAGCCCCCAAAAGGTATAGAATTACTTTCCAAGGAACTCTAAAAAAGCGACATAAAGGGGACCAGGGCAGGACACCTCACAAGGGTGAATAACTGAAAATGTATGACTGAAATTCAAAATGAATAACATTTTTCGCAGAGACAAGAAACCAATTTTGACGATCCTTTTCTGGCGCAAGGTATTCTAAATATACAGGGTTCTTTTTTTTTCTTTTTTCTTTTTTTACGGTTTTACAGGTTTGTTACAGGTGCGAGCGTCGGAAACGTGGAGACGAGGTAGGGAGTGCCCTGGTGGAATCGTTAAATTCCAGTAAGTTCGGCCCATTAGGAGGTGTTGGCTCAAGGTCATGTAAACAATAAACCTAACTAAAACAAATATTTTTTCCTTTCCTTTTTTTTTTCTTTTTATCTCTGAAGAATTATACGACGCGATCTGGGTTTGCCTGACCCAACAAGAAATTTACAGCAACCCATGGAGGTTTCCCTTTGAGATGTTGATGCCAAGTGGAGCCAACAAGCGAAATTTTGATATGTAATATGACCCTTTAATTTTACGTGTGATATAATTTTTGAAATTACTTTCCACGATGAGGATTTTTAGATGCATATTCATGCTATGGTATGCGTCAGGGCTGAAGTGTTTAGCAACTGGTGTATTTTCTTCCTTATTTACAATGTCCGACTTGTGGCCATAGAATCGCTCCTTCGTAATATTTTTGGTTTCCCCCACATATTGCATGTTACAGAGCGTGCAGTTAATAATATATACCACGTCAGGAGTTTTGCAGTCAATACGTTGTTTAATATTAATGATTATATACTTATTATTTCTTTTTTTAGGGCAGGCGTGGGGATAAAGCAAACGACGCATTTTACTATACATTTTGCTTTCCCTGGCCACAACTTAATTTTCCATTTTTTTAATATAGTTTGTTTGTGTGTTGTTGCAGACGATGTCCCCTTCGTGTTTGTTTGTTTCTGGGGTGGACTTGTTCCTGTTTATTATAGCTTTCCTTCTCGATCTCGGACCGAAACATTCTGCAACTTGTATTTCACTACACTTGAAAAAGAGCAGGCCCCAGTGGCGTAACTAGATATGATGGCGCCCATGGCAAATGAAATTTCGCGCCCCTCATGCCCGCATGAAGTCGCCGCTCGCCGTTTTTTTTTTTTTCTATAGGGCACATGTTGGGTGGACTCGGCTCGGCGCCCCCTCCCAAGTGGCGCCCGGGGCACTGTGCCCCCTGCCCCCCCCCCCCCCCTAGTTACGCCACTGGCAGGCCCTGCTCGAAACGACGAAAATAAAGCATCTGCTGCTGCTCACAATTTTCTCGACGTCTGTTACTCTCTTGGTGAAGAACCGGCATGACGTCATGCTCAACAACGCCAGAAAAACAACTCAATGCCAGACTGCCTTGCGCACCGACGCCGACGCGCTCTCATCCAAGCTTTCATCGTCTGCTCGCCGCTCGGTCGACTACGTTATGTTTAGGCTACGTCTGCTCCGTGCCTGCGGTCTGCTTTGTCTGCTCGCTGTCGCGGCTGGCTTTAGATACGATCGGCGCAATAAAAGAAGTTTCGATGCGAACCCTGTTAGTCGTTGGTTAACACAGTACAAAAGTTTAATTCGACAGATTGGTTGAGATTAAAAAAGGGCACAAAATGTGCGACCATGGCGTGATGCCGCCATCACGAAAAAGTTCCTTGTCGAGGGTCCTTCTCTCGTTCTCCCGTGCCAGCACATTTTGAACTTGAAACGAACGAAACATAACTTATCTCGTCGGCACTGTTATTAAAGACCAATAAACAATTATTTGTGCGTGGTACTTCGTTAAAATCTAGACGTAAAATTATAAGGTCACGTGTATAGTGGCTCAAAAATGTGCAACATGGCGGCGGCCAATTGAGGGTCACTTTCAGCTGCCAGTTTATCGCTCTAAGACCCTAGCTCTATCTCGTTGTTGGATCGCGACAACGAGGTTTGAGGGGCTTAGAGCAGCTGAAAGTGACGCTCAATCGGCAGCCGCCAATTGCTGCACATCTTTGACCACTAGACACGTGACCTTATAGCTTTACGCCTAGATTTTAACGAAGTACCGCACACAAATAGTTGTTTATTGGTCTTTAATAACAGTGCCGACGAGATAAGTTGTGTTTCGTTCGTTTCAAGTACAAAATGTACTTTTACGACAAAAACTCGGCCAGCTTTGCAATGCCTCCGCTAGATGCCGTCAGCCGCGGTACTGTATTTTGGGCTTTTACCGGAGCTAGACACTGATCTCTGGCGAGAACAGTTATGAAAAAATAATTTATCATGTTTCCTACAGCGATCGCAATAACAAATCTCGGCTCAGTTTTGCGTAAAAGCTTCAGGATTTGATACGTTCACGTGTCTTGTGGTCAAAATTGTACAACATGGCGGCAGCCAGGTGGTGGTCACTGGTCACTTTTCTCTGGCGAAAGGGATACCAGTTTATCGCTCTAAGCCCCTCGACCTCGTTGGATCGCGAGTATTCATGGCTGGACAACGGTAGACTCGGAAAAAGGCGCCACCTTGTGTCACGTTTCGGAGGTACAACGGCTCGCTGGCTTCGGAGTCCTCATGGGGATTTATTCGTTTTGGGACGCCTAAATAGAGGGCATGAATCTTCATAAGGACGGGTGGGAGCTTCCGCAGTTCCGGCCGGACGTGCTTTCGAAAAAAGGGAGTTTGATTTCATTAGGCTTCGTGCTTTACGATCAAGACCGCTTTCCACGCAAATAGAGACGAAGAGCTCGTACACCAAGTCGTGCTTTTTTTATTTCTTCCAAGGATTGTGAGATTAGTACTTTTTGTTTGTCTTTGAATTTCGATTACGGGACTTGTGCTCTTGGAACTGTTTTGTGTGTCTGTGTTTTTTGTGAGTGTGTGTGTGTTTGTAACGGAAGAAGGAAGGTGGGGGAAAAAGTGTTTTACTGCTTTTAGTTCAATAAACATACGTCATAATTATTCGCGAACCGTCTCGCTTTCTTGATAGCGAACGGGTCACGTTGCAGGATAAGAATAGCAAGACGAGCCCCTTTTCAGAGCTCTCCACTCTTTCCATTTTAGCAGAGTTAACGCTGGAGAGCAGATGAGTGGAGAGGAGGAAACGTCCGATCATGGCGAGCCGAGAGCTTTGTGGGTGGGGCTTGTCCCGCCGTTTTAAACTCGGAACGGACTATAAAACAGTAAAATAAAGTTTATAAAAAGCTTTATTAATTGTATGTGGAGCGCAAGTTTGTCTGCTTCTTGCACAGGGGTTGCGGTAAGGTGCCTGCAACGCGTCTCCGACTGGTGTGTTTACCGGGTCCAAAAAAGTGGTCCCTCGATTTCCGCCTGATGACGTCATAGAAGTGTCATGCTGTCGCCGGTCGCGATCCTGGCGGTGTTTCAGCAGCTGTCGAGGTTGTGTCAGACGCCTGTTCTGCTGCAGGTCGCTCTTCACTGTGACAATCCACGGAAGCTACAGCAGCAGGAAGTTGGGACGCCTGGGACGCCGTGACGACAGCGACACTCGCGTTCGCTCGTGCTTTTCTCCAGCATTTCTGCGACCAACCACCAGGATCGCGACAGGCAACAGCATGACACTCCGGCTTCTGTGACGTCATTTGTTGCCACTTCGGGACCACTTTTGATGTATGGGCGGGATAGGACGCTAAACACAGCAGTCGGAGACGCGATCCAGGCACCCTAGTTGCGGTGACGTGAGACGAGCTCTGATTGGAAGGGTAGAGGGTAGACCTCAAGGGTGCTAGGGTCTACCCACTATCCTTCCAATCAGAGCCAATCTAAGCTCGGCGTTCTGACGTTACTGCAATCCCTGCGCAAGAAAGCAGACGAACTTGCTCTTCGCCTACAAATGGGAATGGCCGGGCGGACACGAACTACTTTGTGGTGTGGATTAACTTAGGCGCACGAGGCCATCTGCCAGGGGACGCAAAATATGAAGGTTTATAGTCAGCAGTAGAGTTACGCTCGAACTATCGGCACTCCGTTTACCGATATTTTTGTGGGCGCCGCCATCTTGGTGCGTAGAGCACAGCGGGCACAATTTGCGTATAACTGCAGCTACAGTGAGTTTGAGCACCAGGAGAGCTCAAGTGTGGCCACTCTGAAGCGAAGCTAAGTTAACCTAGCTCAAAATGGCGCCTGTTTTTCTTCTTTGTTTTTTTTTTCTCGAGAGACTGAAAAAGTTTGGGTCAACGTGTACGCCAGGAGCATTTCATTAGCTGACCTCGAACGAGCCGCTCGTCCTACACGCGCTGTTAACAAACAAGCTCGCGTTTAATCACACTGGGTATGGGTACAGTGGCTTAAAGGGGGTAGTGTAACGAAGGAAACCGGAGAAGCGGCACAGCGTTGGAAGACGGCCGCGGGTGGCGCTGGCGCTTGCAGCACCGTCGTTCCGGCTATGGCTCCGGCTTGGCCGCTTGGCCAGCTTGGCTCCGGCCAGCTCCGGCCGATTCGCAGCAGTCGACTTCACTGTCGTCTGCTAGTTTCACATTTTTATTCACCTACGAACACAAATCATGTCGTGGGAAGTTCACTAGAAACAAATAATTGTTTGTGAGGTATTTATATTAGTTATGAAGTGTGTTAGGGTGCCTCTATCTGCCGGCCGGTGGAGGCACCCGAACGGTGCTGCGGATCGAAGCGCCACCTACACCGTCTTCCAAGGAGCGGCCGTTCCCGATGCAAGGTGGAGGCTACGCGGTAACTACACTACCCCTTTAAGCCACTGTAGTATGGGGCACTGCGCGTATACGTGCGCAGAAACCAGATTCGCGTGAGGCGTCTGCGCATGCGCAGTGCCGACAGCAGCGCCACCGCAGTGGCGTCACGTCAGAGAGTTGGGCGCACACGATCTGCGCAGGAGATACCCGACATTAAAGTGCAATATCGCTTTCCATGATATAGAGAATAGAGAGCCTGTATTAAGGAGAGTGTCCAATTGCAACTCCTCGACCGGGGTGACGGGGTTGTGTGCCGCGTTTGCAACACGAGATGCGAGAAGGTGGTGCCGAAATCGTTGGTCGCCTGCAAACGCCTCCGCCTTTCCGCCATCTGCTTTCGTCCCCGCCACGCCACAACGCAACGCATGCGCACTTGAGACCAATCTCCGCGGGAGTCGTCCGTCATTAAACTGCAAACTCTCTCCACGGTATGAATTGAACCGTCTCTAGAATCTAGGCTCTCTCGTGGGAAGTCGTGCGTGTGGTGGCGCCATCTGAAAATAGGCAGAGCAAGCACTCGGTTGAGAGCATTTGAAACGAACGAGGTAAAACCTGCAACTGAAGTTCACCTATGGTGAGAATTTCTCCTAACCGTGCAGACGTTGTAATATAGTGGAAAGTTGGGCGAGTTAGTTTTACATGTTTAACAAAAAAGTAAAACCGCGCAAAAAAAAAATAAAGAAACCGGAGAACAAGAAGACGAAATGTACAGACTGCTTGCTGACTCTGAACTGATTTACTGGAAGAAAGGCCAAAATGGAGACCTATGGTTTTATTTTATGTGAATAAATCTCACACAACCTAAGAGAAAAAAAAAAGTACCGCGACGTCATGAAGTGTTAGTCGCTTTTTCGGCGCCTTCGAAGTTAGGGCGTCTTTGCGCTGAAGAAGACAGGAGTAGGGTTGATTGTCCCGTATGTGGAAAAATCACAGGGCAATGTACGTGCTGTGCGCTGTCGGTGTAGTTCACAACATTACATTTTCCTTTGGCAATGTTTCAGACTTGGGAAGTAACCCGTTACTTTTTCAAGTAGTTTTGTAAGTGCCACATTACTTTTTCTCGGAAGTAATTTGTAATGTAATTTCGTTACAAAATATTGGCAACGGATTACTTTAATTATTCGTTACTTTTTAAAAAAATATATGAGCATAATACAATAACTGGCGCAATACGAGCAGAACTTTCAGCAGCAAAAAGAGAGCAAGTTCCACAAAATAGAAAAAAAAACAGGAAGGGAAGAATAGCCGGAAGGAAAACACGATTTATAGTATGACCGGTCACCGCGGCCACTATGGAACCAGGGTTGTAAAAGTTACTTAAAAAATGTACCTTAGATACAGTTACGGTTACTCATACGAAAAGATACCTAGGTACTTGCTTAAAAGTATATCTAGGTACAGGTACAGTTATTTCAAAGACACTTCCTTTATTTTCCCCAAATTTGTCTGAATATATTGGAAGTAAAGCTTTTTATACTAAGGATTCAAACAAAAACGAGTTCGATAAATCTGTTTTATAGGTGTCATTGCGATGTCCACATCGGAGTTGAGTCCTCACGTGCCTTATCCCCACGCTCCAAATGGTCCACCAAGGCTACAGTTTCCACTGTTTACCATGTGTCAGCAGAGAGAGGGAGAGGAAGCGTCCTCCGAGATAGCACACGGGAACCTACACGGCACTCCGAATGACGTCACTGGGAGTGCGACCAGGTGTGACCCTGAAGACTGGGAGTGAGTTGAGGGGTGCCCGAAATGCCAATATTTATCTTTTTTTTTACGCAACAACTAGGACACGCAGGCGAAATCGGTTTTCTGTTCTTTACTTCAGAAGTGTCAGAGGGCAACTTCCACAAATCTTAGTCCGAAGTCCGGAAATCGTTGCACCCCCCCCCCCCTTTAATCAGCTCGCTTCACTTGTCCCTCATTCTTGTGTTCATTTATGCGACGAACCACCCAAGTGACGGTCGCAAAGGGGTGAGAATCTTTTATTTCTTTATGGCTGCCACGACCATCCGAGGACCACCCGACGTTCAGTTGTAAGAAATGGCTTATAAGCCGTGACAATTTTTATCACGCGTTTTAACATTGAACTTCTGCCCAACAACTGAGACAACATGGGCTGAAAAAGTAATCCTTTATAAGATGAAAAAGAAAACAAGGAACTGTTTCACATCATTTAGACCAGGAAACAACAGCATACGTAAATAAAACAAGGTAAAAGTTTTAATGGTTTATAGCACGGCATTAGAATACATGGTTACAATAAGCAGCCCGGAAGGTATACTTGGCATACCACATCAGGTAAGCTGTCGAAACAAATGAACACCGCCTTTTCGATGCTGATCTTGTTAGACTTCGGCTCAAGAGCAGTCTCCAAATAAGCAACACCGTCGAAGTTGCTGAACTTGTGAACAGCCCAGTAGGGAGCTGGCACATTCAGGGAGCCTAGTGCGTCGCGATCGATGCCTGGTGGGGTCACGGCAGAAGCTTCGCTGTTCACCACTGGTGACAACGGGTCTGTTTCCCGAGTGAGCCCTGAACGCTTTGCAACGGGCTCTGGTGGACTTGCCTTCCGCTTCCTTTCCTCTCGTCCTTCGGGAGGGTCATCACTCAGGCCCTGGGGTACAGTTGGCAGCAGAGTCGGTACCGCGTCTGGCCAACGGTCTGGCGTAAGCGCTGGGTGTCCACGAGGGAGCCTCACTTCCTTTCCGCCGATGATGTGGACGTAGTCTCGAAGGATGAAGCGGGGCTCGAAGTGCGGCTCGCAGACAGCGCTTGTTTCTTCAAGACGCTTGTCCGATCTCTGCAGATTCTTCTCCCAAAGATCTCTTTTGGCTCTGTCCTTTGGAACGCCGAAAAGGGACGCCGTTTTCACTCCTTTCACTTGGATGAGGCCCGTTTTGCAACCAGGTGCAGAGCAAGAGTTCTGTCGCTGTTTCGTTGGCATTTCGGCACTACCCTTACGCGTTCACCATCCGCAAAATCAGAACACAAGATTCAAAGCATATTATGATCGAACACACGGAACTATGAAATCGTGGTCCCGACACGCGCACCGCCCGAAGTGAAAAACACGGAACTATAGACTTTTTTAATGTTTACAAAATCCCAGTCCCACGTGCGGTCTTCACAGCTCCGCACGTGCGTGTTCGTCGCTTCGGAAAGCGAGGAAAGCACGCGCCATACGCACGAACAGTCAAGATGGCACCGGCCACACGCTCTTTTTTGGAAAGGTCCATACTCTGTTTCAGCTTGTGTTGTACCGCAGGAAAGGTTACAACTTACAAGCGCGAGCTCCTTGCTCTAGGGCACATCTCGGTGGCACAAGCTCTCGTGCACCAAGGGCAGGTGCCAACGCTATGAGCTCGCGCTTCTAGCCTTCGCTGCGGTACAACATAAGGTGAAACGCAGTGTATAAAATCGTGATACCAACACGTGCACCGCTCAAAGTGAAAAAAAAAGGCGGGCTGCGCGATTTTTTCCGGATAACTCGAATACAGCGCCGCCACGAACTGTCAGTACACGCGCCCTCACGAGCTCCCGTGTCCGAGCCGCTCCGGTCCCAACACTACCCAAGTATTCTATACTTCGTCTCACCTTAGTATGGACTATTGTTTGCCGCGCGTGCTAAAAGCGCGAGCTAGTCGCTTTGAATGAAGCCACGGCGGCTGCACGAGCGCTCGTGCACCAAGTGCTCCAGTCAAGGAAATCAAGGCTGGTCGCTCGCGCTAGCACAGCCTTCGCGGTTAGTCCATGCTATAGGGTGAGACGGAGTATAGTACACTCGGCTCTGAGTACACTGTAGCTCTACTGTTGGCGCTCTAATGTCGGCGCTCTTGCGTCGTGCGCTCTAGTGTTGTACAGCAGTATTGCTCCACTCTAATGAAAAAACCAGCTTAAGCTGGTCCCAGCTTGAAGCTGGGTTATTGCCCCAGCATGCCAAGTTTGGCATGCTGGTCGTGCTGGTTGATCTGGTCATACTGGTCATGCTGGTTGATCTGGTTATACTTGTCATGCTGGTTGATCTGGTCTTAGCTTGAGCTGGGTTATTGCCCCAGCATACCCAGTTTGGCATGCTGGTCAAGCTGGTTGATGTGGTCCCAGCTTCAAGCTGGACCACGCCCAGTTTGGCATGCTAGTGGATTTCCCAACCAGTTTAATTTGTTGAAATTAATACACAGTATAAACACTTGCCAAGCTCTTCATAAAAGCCAACTCGGCATCCAATTTATTATTTTCGTACATGCGGTCTGCTCACATGAGCTCAGATGCTACATATCCTCGGCGCTGACACAGTACTAACCGACGCACAGACAGTGGCTCTCGGTGCAAAACAAACAATGTTATTAAAACCAGATTGCTTATCTCTCAACACGAAAAATACTAGGCACACGCCAAAAACAGGCAATAGCAATATAAAATACTACACGTATGAGAGAAGCGAACCTGGGTCCCGCCAGTGATGGGGGCGAAGCGGCCTCTTGCGTGGTCGGCAGACGAGGAAATCCATGTGGCTTGGTTGGCATTGGCGATGCTCCTCGGCACCACCGTCATTCACGAGCACATACACGTTCGAAGACACGAAGCGACGCCCCATTCGGGACGTCCGACCTTTTTCCGCACTGAACGGACTGCCGCATGCTGTCTGCTCAAAACCCGCTTCGCTTTCACCGTCGTTCAAGTAGTCACCAAACAACGCGCAAGTCGCGCTTTTTCACAGATGTGTCAGGTAGTATGGCCATAGGCCGTACCGACAGCAGTGCCACCGCAGCGGGGTGACGTCAATCGATGACTGCGAACTACGTCAAGGGATCATTTACCTTACCTACCTCTGCAATGTGGGGTGTGTGGGTGTCAGCGCATCTTCACAAATATCACAATCGCTGATAAAGGTTGTGACCAGGAGAGCTGGGAAACTGTTGGAAGCACACACCATTAATAAGAAGGCAGTGGTAAAATGCGAGAGTGAATGTGTGTTCGTGTATATGAAATAGCGCGTGTGTTGGTTACGTCGACCTGTAATGGTTTCCTTCGTTTGGGTTATTTCCTGCAAATGTGAGTTGTGGGCCAGCATGCGTTTGGCTTATTTTTTCACCTGTCCTATATGTCTTCTTTTACACGGTGTGCGTTTCTGTTTAACGCATTAAGGGGATCGGTGGTCAGGTATGTTAAAGTTGGTTCGCGGAGTGTCGGATGCGTTCAACGACAAAGACACCGCGGGACAAATGTTCTCTGTGTAACGTGACAAGCGATGCGAGAGTTGGATTCGCGAAGGAATCACGAGTCACGGTTGTTTCGATCTTCTAATCGTTTCTGCCATTTTGGTTGTTGCGAACGCAACCATTGCAAAATGTGCGCACCGCGGCTCGGAGCGCCTGAAGCGAAAACTCGCACTGCAGAAGACGGGGATCCTGGGTTCAGTTCCCACCCCTGCCCGTTCCGATCTGGATGAGCATCGTACCGGCGTGCGGTCCTGTATCACTACCGCGTGGTGCACTTTAAAGACCCCAACCTAGCCGTTGTGCTGCACTGACTACATTTTCCACCTACCTGGTGTAGGTGTAACAGCGCGTAACGACGAGGATTAAAAAAGGAACGCACAACCCCATGTTTAGCTTTCGCCAACTAGCTCAGCTCTTTACTTTCTCACTAACAGCTGAGACACCAGACGCCCCCTGAGGCTGTCTGAACTTCCGGCTGTCTAAACACGCCCAGTATACAATTAAATTAACTCATTAAAGTCACGCGTGACCATATAGGGCAGGGGTCTCAAACACGCGGCCCGCGGGCCGCATGCGGCCCGCGACTCGCTGGAACGCGGCCCGCATGCAGGCAACCGGTTACGAGTCCCGGTCCATGTCTCGAGCGCCAGAAATGGCATGCGCCATCGTGATCTCATCTCGCCGATTCATTTTCGCTCGAAAAGTAGCCTTGCTCTTTTAACTTATTCACATAGTTTATACCTATCTCTGTTCATTTGCCCTTTGTTTCGCATAATATTTTGCTTTCCAGCTGAATGTCAACAGTTCCGCTACTAGACTGCAAGCGCAAGGTATTCGTTGAAGGATGCATTTCGGCTGCGCGAACTCTTAATCAGCAGGAGCAACTGGCAAAGATAAGGATATACGAGCTCCGGATTTTCGCCTTCAAAAAGATATGACCATTAAAAGACAAGTATTTGTTCGAGTGTTGTAGTAAAAATCGTCAGGAAAACAACAACTCTATTATTAACTCTTTGTGTTTAGAGACATGTTGAGGTTGGTTAATCCCTGTGTGAATTGAGCAACGGGAACGACAGTGTACTTCTTCTATTGAAAATGCCAGCACATTGGCGGAGGGTGTCATTTTTATTCTTACCACATCAGGTCAAGGCCCAAAGTAGTCTTATAAGCAAATCAAATCTAAAGATGTCACTGGCAAGACTGAGTTTACAAAAAGCATAAAACACAAAATATCAACCCCCCCCCGCCCCCCCCCCCCCCGCGCGTCTTACCTTGGCCCTCGACCTTTCAGGTGTGGGATATCTGGCCCGTACACTCAAGTGAGTTTGAGACCACTGATATATGGTAAAGCGTGCCAGCCCATTAAAATTGGCATGATATTTTATCAAGGGTTAGAGCAAAGTTTTATGTCTTGGTGCAATACTTAATCAAAGAGGATTCGGCTTAAGCCCCTCAAGTGGTAACACAACCCAAATTATTAGCGCCGACTTGTAAGGAGCTCTGAACTTAGTAATTTACTTGCGGATTTGGCCACATGACTTGCTGATATCGCCTAAACTTCCACTGCGTCGAGCGCTTCAGATTCCCTTCCGACAGAAGAGCAGAACGCTCGGCCTGGAAAGCCACCGCCGAGAACAGAAGCTACAGCTCCGCTGCTCTTCCTTCCCTAAAATAAAAAAGCTGAACTTTTTTTTTTTAAACATAATCTAAATTGTGTTTGATGTCCTTCATCCGCAAGATGAGAGGCATGCTCTCATCTTAAACTCGTAGCGAAATCCACCCACTGCAGTAAACTCGGGAAGCAGACGATGCAGGTTATACGTTCCTCGGCAGTTACCTGGGCAGAAGTAGAGTAATATAATCAGGGACCCCGGCACCAGGGGAGCAAGGGGCTTAAACACCCGCTGACATTTTCCAGGGGGTGCTGGGCAATATGCTGAGCCCCCTGCGTTTGGCTCAAGGCCTAGTGAACAATGCATGCACCTCTCCCCTCCCCCCCCCCCCCCTCCCGCCTCCCCTCCGTGGTACCGTTGTTGCTCAGCTCCGCCAAGCCACGTGCTTGGCTAAGGGCAAGCACGCGGCTCTGTTCTTGTTACGGGTGGTTACCCACCAAATCACGGCACAACCTCCTTTCTCCCACGAAATTCCAGAAAGAAAATTACGAAGTATATCAAAGTGTCAGTAAACTGCGGACGTCGCAACAACTTCGAAAAAACGTGGGACAAAAAAAAAAAATGTCGGCGCTTGCGGTGTGGATAGCACAGTGAGAAAGAACTCATATCTTCTCCTACTTGGTCGTTTTCCTGGGACCCTCCCGTAGTGCGCTCGCGGGTTGGCCATGCGGGAGAACGCGCAGCGCACTGTTTTTATCCACCCAGCCAGCCCGCTTCTTCGTTTTGCTTCTATTCTGAGCAGTGACGTTTCCCAAAGCACACAAAAATTTCTTCTAACGTTTTTTTTTTCTTTTTCTAGCAGCTGCTGTTTTGTTGTTGTTGTTGTTGTTGTTGTTCGCGGTCTAAGCAAGCACGAAGGTCGTGTAATTGCTTTCATGGGGAGAGCCGAAGCGCGATGCGGGGAGATGGTCTGCGCGAGAAGAAATCCCTTCTTGAACGAGGGACTTCATTCCCTCAACTTGCTACAGATGTAGCAAGCTGAGGGAATAAAGTATCCGAAATCCGAAGGCAAGAGGAGGCCTTAGCAGGTGACACGGGCTGTCAAGGGAGAGATCGCACTGCAGTGTGTGTTAAAGCACCGCTATCACGGTGGTCGTCGGAGACCTCAAAGAATCGCAGCATTCTTGCCTGTATTTCTGTGTCTGGTTTTCGAAACACCATTTGGTTTTTTGCGAGCCAGCCTGATATGTTCAGGCGGGCACCCTATTATACGCCCAGACCGTTTTACCCTCTTTTCAAAGACGACCATAAAAACAGGAAACATGCTGAAATAAAAGAAGGTCATCGCCAGTGAAGGTTTACCTCCGAAGGACGACTGCGTTCAGCGGTGGTAAACGTATTTGAATTTTTCAAGAATTCATTGTTGTAACTTTTCACAGGAACGGAGCTGCGCCGAAAAAATTCACAGGAATGCGTCCACGATTAAAATACACCTTCGTTTAAAATGTGAGCTCTCTACGTGCGGGCGCCCGTTTTTCCAGTGCAGTTTACATCGACACCGTTAGCTCCTCTATAGAATCAGATTGAGTCAACATCTCATTGCTTCGTGACAGGAATTTTAAATGAATGTAAGGACACACGGTATAGGTAGTGTTAATAAACCTTCTATAAACAGTAAAATCTTGATAATATTTTTTTTTCATTTTTAGTTTCTCTTTTTAGTTTTCCGCCTACGAGGTGGACGGCTGGAGGCATGGTCGGAGAGGCTTATCTTTAAAAAATAATTTCTCAACAACAACAAAAAGTACTTTTATATTTTGTTTCTGTTTTTGTTTACATGTATGTTGAACAGATGAGGTGGATTGAACTTAAAGTTGCGAACGCCGTCGCCCGCATTGCTTTTTCTGGCTCTCAATAAGGTCGTTTCTGCATCAACCGAAGATTTTTTCATTTAATTAAAACGCAACAAAACTACACTTTTAAAGTTTAATAGAAACAATACAATTATTAGTCTTAAAAGAATAAAGCAGAAAAAAAAGTATCATGGATAACACCCAAATCCAAGTTGACTAGAAAAAATAAAGAAATCTTATAATATTTGAACTAAAAATGGCGTATTTCAATGTTTGTATTTTAATGTAAGATAGGGCATATTATTAAAAGGGTACTCCGGCGATTTTTGAGCTACCTCAACTAACTATATTTTCTGACTCCCCGGCCTTTACCCTTTCCGGTATGCTATTCACTATCGCGAAATTCATAATAGTTATTGCGAAATCGTCAAATGAAAATGGTGCAAAAACCAACTTTCAAATATACCCGCACTTTTCAGTGCCGTGACGTCAGTGGAAGGCAGGCTTGCCAGTCGAGCGAGCAGTCTAAAAAATAGAATATGCCAGTCATTGGTTCCGTGCTGGAGCGCGGGGACTGGAGCGAGCTTTCAAAGCATCCATTTGACACCATGAAACTGCTTCGAATCAGTTGGGAACAAATTCTACAGTCCAAAGAGTGAACCCCTGCACTTCCACTGACGTCACTTTTTCGTTGTTGCCAGTAGAGACTTTCAGTTTGAAAAACACGGTGAGGACCAAAATTGTAAATTCAATAACTTCGTGAAAAAAAATTATTTTGACCTAATATTTGGGATACTATTTTGGCGATGTTGTTTGGCGATTTTAGCAAAATTTCAAGCAAATCGGGGACCATCAAGAACTCGCCGGAATACCCCTTTAAGTAATTGGGCACCCACCAACTTCTGCTGCGCTGTAATCGCGCGACGCAGCAGAGGCTGGTACCATTTTCTCTCCACGGGGCGCGGTGCCGCCGGGGCCGAGATGCGCTCCGATAGCAAACCGAAACTTAAAACCCGTCGAATTTGTGCGGTTTTTCAGAAAGCCGTAAAATGCTTCGCGTACCTTCTATTGTTCTGCAATTTGTTGATTTAGTGTTTTTCGACGATGCTGAGCAATTTTCTAATTGAAACCATGCTTTTAGACCCAATATTAAAAGTTAATTACGCAAAAATAATTAAGAACTTAATTATCCCGGACTTTAATCATTTTCCTACCCTGGCCCAGGACCAAAACGACACAAGCCTTTTTTCGTTGCGATGAGTAGTTTTCACAGGAGCGATTGGCCTCAGTTCTCTGAAACACCATATATATATATATATATTTTTTTTTCAGTTTGAATTAATTTTTTTTTGTTAATATCTCAGACATAAAAAGAATTGCCGCGTCTCCTTTGGCATAGAATGACCCTTCTGGTGTATTTGGTATGGTATTTTGTCATAGGAAAAGTAGTATGTTTTACGGAAATATTTGTCTATCTTAACATCTCCTTATGAGAGCTGAAATGTATATGTACAAATTTAATATAAAGAATAATTGATATCCTTTCGGTTAAATAAATGTAAAGAAGGGGCGAGCTAGAAATTGAAGGGGGCTCACTAAATTTCTTGCACTAAACCTTGCACCTTGAAAACGTTTTTTTTTAATACTATACTTAAACGCGAAGTGTCATTGGTGTCATTCTGGTGAGGTTCTGTCTGGTGATCTTGCCCAATGACCTTTTGTTTTGATATCCGTTGTTTCTACATAATATAAAAACAAAAACAAAACAAAACAAAAAACTGCGTCAACACTTTAGGAAGAAACATCGGCATGTCAGATCAACCAAAGAAGCGAACGTAGAAAAACGAGGACCATAAAAATAGAGCATGGCTCCACAAACGAGCATAAAAGCAACCGAACTAGGAATGACTCAAAGCTCCAAGCAAGCACCCTCTTGAAGAGAAATCTCAAGCCGTTCACTCGTTGCGCACCTCTTCCACAAGATGGAACCACCATCGCCATCGCCAAGGTCGCTGTTTTGCTCACCGCTTCTTCGGGATCTTGGAGGACGGTTGTTTTCTTTGGGTGTAGCTACTTCGGGCCTCCCAAACAGCAGTCCCGTTCCTCGCGAGTGGTCTAATAAGTCTCCGAACCCGCGACACCGAGGCTAGATGATCACCACGCAGCTTTCAACTACTCGAGAGGACGATGAACCTCAATCGAACTCGAAACGACTGAGCTGACGAAGTTTCCGCAACAAAACATGTATCAAGAGGTCCACGGGTAAGTTTCGCTCAAACTTCGAACACGATCCGTTATTGTTAATATTATATTTACGTGTTTCTTGTGTTTAACCGAGCTGGTCGTTGCTTACCATCCTCTCGACAACTTTAGCCCGTTTTGCGAAAGAACGCTAACTTTTTGGAAAGCGTCCTCCCAAAACTTTGGCGCTCCAATTCGCCAGACTTCCTTCGGGTGTTTTCTAGGCTGTGACTGCAAGTTTTCCGCTTCCAGCTCGTTCTCCGTTTGCCTATTTGGGATCCCCTTCGGCCTGTAAACTGTGCGATCGTTACCTGCGAAGTTCGTCCTTCCGTTTGTGCGTGTGTGTGTGTGCGCGTGTTTTGAGCGTTCTGCTCCGTGGCGCGTCACGTAGTCTAGACTCCGGCGTGAGGCTGAAACGTGAGTTTACGGATGTTGTGTTCTCCTTTTAGCTGTCATTGAACTGGCCGATGACGTTTACTACGACAGTAATACGTGCAGTCTGTTTTGTTACGTCGGAAGACAGTGACCACTTGCCAATGACGTGAATGACAGTTGCTGGAGCAACGTAACATCGTCACGTAAGTATGTGTGACTCAGCTTTCTGTATCTGGCGTCGGGATATGACAGCTTCTTTTGGTGAAACAATTCAACACTGCTGGATATGATATGCAATTACTTCCAGTCTGATGCAATGTTTAGTTATAGGACACTGGTGGAGAGTCCTATCGTGAAGTTTTTGTTATTTATTTCGAACCTAATACTACGTTGTGTGCGTAAACGCGGTTTCAAGGGGTGGCTCATACGTTGGCGACTCGTGTTGCGAGTGGCAGGCACGTAGCCAGGATTTTGATTCGAATGGGGGGGGGCATGGCGACCCCCCCCCTCCGATATTTGGCAAGTGGATTGAGGCGTAGGTATATGAACTTGCCACGCTCTATCTTACATGTTGGGAGGTAGCTAATTGACTACATGAGCTAATGTATGTGGTGTTGTCCAGTTTTTTCAGGTGACCCTCGTTTTATACTGTACCAGGTATCCACACAAATGCAAAAACATGCATAGCCGCTACAACTATTTCCCATACCACAGTGACCTTGATTGAATATACCGTGTGGACTACCTAACAAGCAAGGTCTATCAATTTAATACCCGGACAGGTTCATTAAAAGTCGGAGCGCAAACCAGCTTGTAGAACGGGGTTCACTGTCCTTTAGCATTATCTCTCCCGAGCTCAGTACATCGCGTGTGTCACCGTTACGGATCACGGAAGGCTCGTTTGAACACAACGAATGCAGTTCCGTAAGTTCCACTATTCGCAAGAACATGAGCCCCAGCCGAACACTGGCCCCACCCTCGTTCCTCCTTTTCGTTCAGTGTGTGCCTCCTGCGGGCCTCTGATAGGGCACATAAAAAATTCGGCACTGTAGCTTTGTTACCGTCCAGAATTGAGGAGCGAGGGAGACGTTTAAGCCGAACCACCCTTGTTTTCCGTCGGAAACAACTTGAAGAGAAACACAGAATTCGAAAGGATGTCATTGCAAGGAAGACGCCAGGAGCTGTGCAGGAAGAAGCCACTGAGACATCAGAACAGGATCAAGCTTTGCACACACGTAGACAGCAGTCCTGAAGGGCTTCGTCCTCTCTATGTTTTACTCTTTCTATCATCTAGTATTGCCACCCGTGTTCAAGAGCACGGCGTTGCCGGTCGGGGAATTCCGTCGACGGGACTCGTGCACAGCCGCGACGCTTTGGCGCAAACTCGACGTGAAAAACTCTATTGCGCGTCACTTCGAAAGGGTTGGCGGGCTTCGAATTTTTACCGCTTAGGTTAGTTTCCCGAACGAGCGCTTTCTGCCGCCTATGGGCACTGCCGGGTCGAGGACTTCAGTCGTGAGCTTCCTACCTTCGACAACGCTCTGGCATCTCGTGCCTTTGGTCGGGCGTCTGGAAGTGACACCCTGCCATCTATTTTCATCTTCTCAGTGACTACATTTGACCCCCCAGCTATTGCAGAACCTTCGCTCCGGTCAAATGCGGTTCCAGGGCTACCTCGTAGGTGGCGCCAGCACGTCGATCTGTTCTCTCGTCGTAAGGGAGCACGAGGCTGCACAATGCACTCGGTTGTAACCAAACGCAAGTGTGTGGGCCAACGTTGCGGTAGTTACGATGACGGCCTTTTGATTGGGAGAAGAGACGGAAAAAAACAACGAGACGGTTGTTTATTGTTTACGCTGACGGCAGTGTGCTGCATACAGATGTTTTGACAGCTGTCAAGGCAAGGACACCTTTCCGTGGGGCGTACATTGCCCATTTTCCTCGGGTGGACGCAAAAAAGCACGTTTGAAAGACGGCGTTTTTTTTTTTTCGTTTTGTTGTGACATCAGTTTTTTGTTTTTGTTGCATCTGTCTTTGAAATAGCAGCAGCCATGTGGGGCATGTGCGTCTGTTTTTTGTTAGACGTTTGCATTTGTCGGCTGCTAGTCAAATCGCATAGTGTTTCTGGCTTTGGATAACAGCAGTTGAAGAGCGGCCAACAGAATTCGTTCCAATTGGTTGGGTCATGGTTAGCGTTCTGGATTTTGGAACTCACTCTTTGGTGTAACTGGAGAGGCTGTTTCGGCGCTCTTCGAAGTTTGCTAATGTTAAATTCCAAATTCTCTAAAATTTGGAGTTTATTCTCGCTGTATTCCTAATCCTATGTAATTGTGAGTAAAAAGAAGTGACGCATATACACAAGTGCATCAAAGGATGAAAAGCCATTTTAATTGTGAGCAATATTTACTATAAATCTGCAGGATCATCGCTTCCACTGATATAAAAAGGCTGTGTTTTCTTCTTTATCATAAGCTCCAGTGTATGGTTTGCTCCTAAAACCAGAACAGTGGCTATGGGTGGCTACTGGAAAGCACTTACTTAACTTGGCTTCTGTCGTGACCAAGAAATTTTGCATTAGCGGTAGAGATTTGACAACAGTAGATACCTTTGAGCCAGTGGCGGATCCAAGGGGGGCAACGGGGGCAGCCGCCCCCAAACGAAGTCGACCCCCCTCCCCCTTCTCGGAGGGCAATTTGACATGGGTGGACCCGCCGGTGCACAAGAAAGAATGGGTCCGCCCCCCAAAACGGAGTTCTGGATCCGCCCCTGCTTTGAGCCCGCTGTTTAGCCCAAGGTTGAGTTAATATGGATGGTAGGCATTACAAACCTGCCATGTCTGACCAGTCTCAGCTTCAACCTATACGATTTCACCCTAGGGACTTTTTTGTTTCCTCACTTGCACACCACAAATCATTGATGTGCCTTTAAACGGCTAGAGCTTGTAAAGATTGCTTGTAAAAACACACAAACATCGCCTTTTCTGTTGCCTCTTATGTAAAAAAGAGTCTTCCCACGAACTGATTGTGCAATTGAGGTGATCAACGGAGTAAACTGTACATCACTAATTCATGCTATACGTTAAAGGTTAGCAGTCGGACTACACTGGCAAAGTTACCCATCCACACCAGATACACCGTGCACCATTTTCAAGGCAGACAGACTAATGCCTCTGCGCTGTCACGCGCGCTGATCTTTTTTTTTTTTTTTTTTTATGAGTGACGTTTTGTGTTTGGTGAACGGTCGAATGGGTTTGGCAAACTCATTCCACTCAGTCTCGCAGATCGAGTGTATACCCTGAATGGTGGTGTCAGATGAGTAGTAAAAAAGACATCATATAAAATAAAAGAAAAGCTTTTTCAAAATATTGTTATTTTTATTGTGGTAATTTTAGATGTGTACTTGTTTGACACCAACAAAAAGTAATAAATCGCAGGAGTACAAGGACAGCGGCCATGTTTGCCGTGTTGCCCATCGTCTAGATTTTGGATCTGCTTCTTGCTTGACTCGGCTCAGAATGTTTGACCGTAGTCATCGAATAGAAGTAAAGCACAGTAATTGATGCAGCGATGCCTTGTAAAGGGTTTCTAATTAGGAGACGAGAAGATCACCCAGAACTTTTTGTCCAGACTTTAATATCTTGCTTGCCTGTCACTTTCCCATTGTTGTTGCTATATTTTCCGACTGACATTTATTTTTGCGGCACGCACTGCAAGTGACATTTAATGTGCTGCAGCGCACCTGCTGAAAACAACACTAAATTTGCTCATGAGACGGGGCCCGGCTGTTTAAATGGGTCTGCTACAAATTTGACCTTTTTTCACATTTTTTCTTGGACAATGTTGAGGTACCAGCAATTATAACAATAATCTTTCGTTTTCGCCATGCCACAGAACATTAAGGCAATAGCCAGCTCGCAAGCTTCACTGCTTTTATGTACCGGTGTGACAGGCCCCTTCCGCAAGGACATCAAAACATCCTTCTTTCAAAAATTTTAAATAGGGTTACTGAGGGCTTCATAATAGCAGGAAATGCACTGATATATAGAGATGACTCATGCTAGTACATTTCAGAGTGGGAAACAAATGTCGTCTGCCGGTACAGAGGGCAGACGCCGACCCTCGCCAAAACACTGTGGCCAATGCCACCACGAGCATCAAACGAGTGCTCGCATTATGCGTCCGGGGAGCGCATAATCCGATACGCTCTGATGGCTTCCTCGTACGTGAACCACGTTCCATTGCAGGCGGGAACAAAAAATAGCGGCTTTCTACCTTTCCATCCACTAAATATTGCGTGCCAGCGTGAAAACACCTGCGTTACTGCGCTGCCCCCACAGGTGGCAGTGCACGTATCTGCCGAGCAGATGTTTGTGCAAGCGGGGACAAGGAGTGCGAGGGGGGCAGAAAAAAAAAAACCGACGCAACAATAAAAGAAAAAGGGCAGCCATTCCTGCTTTGTGCTTGCGGGTCGTACATTTACTCTCGACACGAAGCTGCATTTGTCGGTGCGTGCTTTCTTCGTCGCTGGACCCTTGCGGCCATGGGGTAAGTTGCCTCACATCGGTCTGCCGTGGTTGCGCATATGGGGACGTCCTACGTCCTGACATCGCGAGTCTCTGACAGGATTAGGCGACATGGGTACGTTTTCGTGCCCCAATGGCTCATTGCGGTGTCGTTGTTTGTTCTTTCGTTGTCTTTGGTCGTGCCCATGGACACGTCCACCGGTTCGTGCTGCTCTCAAACTGTGCGACTTTGCCGGTTACTGTGATGGATCTGTGTGGTGTGATCGGCGTGGTTTTTCTTGTTGTCGGTGGTCCCCCGTGGTACAGCTGTGATATTGGCTAGACGTTGAGGCATTGTTTGCTCTTTCTCATTGTTATGGATCTTTTGCGGCTTCCCATGCAATCTGGTTTGCCTGTTCTTTTGTTCTTGGCTGCCGCCTTCATGGGATTGTGTCTGAACTGACTGGCTTACCGAGGATTGTGATCTCTTGTCGGTGACGCTGTTCCTTATGTTGGTCGAAGTCGTGATTGGTTGACCATCCTTCGGAATTGCGATTCAAGCAGGGTTCTGTCACAGTCGGTTGGCTTAAGGATGACTTCTGGAGCTCTTTTTTTGTCATTACCGTTGTTTGCAGTGTGTCGCTGTGTTTTTATCTAGGTTCGGTGAATCACAGGCTATAACAAGGACAAAGCGACGCACTGTGATTTGTCTGTGCTCATTGACGAGACATGTCTCGGCAGGATGAATACATAGCTCGTATCTAATCAAAGCTGGGGGTCTCTGCCTCCAGCGATATAAAAGACTGGGTGGAAAGTCCTGCTGTTCCATCGTTGCTGTTATATTTTGTCAGGCGGCCATTTGGCATCCTAAAACTCAGTGAACACTTGACTTTGATCGAGTCAACTGTGCTTTCCTCCAATCTGCTCGTGCTGCATCTTGAAATGCTTTATCCTCAGGCCTCCACGACTTTCGTAAGCTTCTTCGAAGGGTGGATTCCTAAATTTTGTTTGTTTGTGTGTGGACCACGAGACTGATTGCAGCATATGTTAGTGACTCTCATACATTTGTTCACTCCACTAATTTATTTTTCTGCTCCATCCACAGGGATGAAACAGCGTTTTATTTCGTCTCACTTTGAGATATGCCGGAGAGTTTGAAATGGATGGTTCCCAGTGCCATGGCCTTAACTGATTTGTTAAAATGAATTATCCACATGTGAAAGTCCCTTTCTACATGTTGAGCGTGGTTGCTAGGCTCCTGGGGCTTTTCATAGGAACTAAACCTTTGGTTTTGATTATGACAACTGCAACCATTAGTGCAGATGTTTACATCTCCAGTGACAGACAATAATGTGCTCAGGCAAAGACAATGACTGTCTAATTGATATGCTCTAACATTCTACTACTCTGGTTCACATGTTACTAGGTAGGTTCATCACAGGTGAAAATCGATCCTGAATGCAGATGAATCCTGTGCCTGCTCACTATAAGAGTCATCTTTTATTGTTTGTAATAGCGATAATAACAACAATTTACCTTTGGTGCCCTAGAATAAAACCGAGGTCTTGATTTAGTGACACAGAGACTACCAACTTCTAGTCAGTTTGTTGTTTTGGTTCACTTTTCCCCATTATGCACTCACTCTCTTATAACCTCGTACGGCTTGTCTGCTCGATCACTTTGGCTCAATTAAAATGCAGTCTTGAAATGGCAGGCTTTATGTCGTCGGTAAAGCAAGTTTTTAACATTGTGCCTAAAAACAACAAAATCACAAAGAATGTCGATACAAGAAATGCTAAATCATTGAAAGAAATCTTAAATTGCAATGAACAGTGAGAATAAAATGTCTACAAGCACGAACCGGTCCATCGAAATTTACGTAATTTCAGCGAAATCTTGATTTAGCTCTGGGTTTGTAAAAATAACTCGCATGCGAGTCTTTTTAACGTTAGATTTTTCTTTTGTACATAACTTTTTTTCGAAGGTAGTAGTAAATACAAATACAGTATTGACCCTCTGCCAACATCTTAACAAAAAAACAAACTCGTGTTAAACCCTTTCTATATTTAATTAACTAACCACAAACTCAACCCTCGCGCAAATCCGTCATAGAAAAGGGCGAAGAAAAAAAAACGTAAATATGTGCCAAATGAGATTTTACATAAACATTCTGACAGCATAAAACAACACGCTTAAGTTACGTCAACGGAAAAGTGAAAGGGCCGCTGCCAAAAGAAAGCTCAAGGTCACAAAGCGCAGCTGCCTCTCATACACTAACTTCTACTATTCACCTCTAGATGTAACCCGCCGCCTGATTCAGTGGGTCTGGTTCTATCTTCTGCTATCTT
Source organism: Ixodes ricinus (assembly GCA_037355805.1). NCBI lineage: Eukaryota > Metazoa > Arthropoda > Arachnida > Ixodida > Ixodidae > Ixodes > Ixodes ricinus. The sequence continues at coordinate 4,802 of JAZHYW010025754.1, read as the reverse complement.
GGATCCATCCGTGAAGCAGTCGTTATCAACGTTACTGGAGCAAGCTCTAGTAACGTTGGTCGTTACTCTACACAGGAAATCGGCGGATGTTTTTCTGTGTTAATTTATCTTTTTCAAATCACACTTTATTTCGATTGTCTGTTTCTCACAAACGCTAAAGACGGTAATTATCAAAAACAAAATCTACTGCAAAAAAAAAAAAAAAGCTCGACTGGAGCAGTGTTTTAGATGGTGTTTTTCTGTTTTAGCCATTTGTATTTCTGACACCAACAGATGTTTATCGGTGTTTTTTTGTCTTCGTTGTGTGACATTTTTTTTAAAAATTACTTGTAACATTGACGGTTGTTTATCAGTGTTTTTCGGTTAAAGGCCGACCAGCAAAATATTTTTTCAACCAGGGTGAAAATCCTCCTCGCCACCCCTTCCATTTCTTCCTCTCCCACTGCTATCTTGACGGCGGGGTTTTGTTGCTGCATCTTGGGGCCGGATACGCCAGGAGCTGATCCCGTCTCATCCAGCCCCAGATGCAGGAACAAAAAGAGTCCCCCACCGCCGTCAAGTTAGAGGGACACTGACAGGGTATTTATAATGGCCAAGGTTTTTATTTGTACATGACCTATGAAAGCCCAACTACCCCAAACCACAATTTGCGGCTCGAAATTAGCTTTCCACCCGAAAACCGCCGATCGAGAACTGGCCGGTTTGAGTCGCGCTCACTCTCTTCTCCGTGGTCACGTGCCGTTTTCTATGGTTTAGACACAACCACCAACAATAAAGTCATGGGTCATCGAAAGCACACACTCATTACCAAAAAAAAAAAAGACAAATAATATGATACCCATTTTTTTGTGGCTTCCAAAAAACAACAAATACGTTGATTGCAAAAAAAAAAAAAGTTGCACAGTTACGTGATTTTTGGTAACTTTCTCCTGCTCTATATTTCTTCTTCCTCCCCAGTCCAGTTTCGGTTTCTGTTCCCAGCAGTTGCGTATTTTGACTTTATTAAAAATATACGTGACGCTGTAGCAAAATATTGATTGGGTGATCTTTGAACACCACAATAAAAGGACATAAACAAATTGATCGGGGGGGGGGGGGGGGAAGAGCGGGAAATGGGAAGGGTGCCAAGGAGAATTTTCACCTTGGATGAAAAATATATCTTGCAGGTCGGCCTTTAAAACCGGAAAGTCCACGGCCTAGATATATACATTTCCGTAGTAATTTAGCCAAGTATGGTTTGAGCCCTCGGTTTTGACTGTTTGGTTGACTCTGTTGAGTGCGCTTCTCATCGGAGCATTGGTGCACTGCGGAGAAGTGACACTAGCGGAGGGGGCGCCGCCGTCCTACATGTCTCGCTTTGCCGCAGCGTAGCCGTGCGCTTACGTGAAAGCCTCTCCTTCAGAGTGACGTAAAACTCATGCGTGAGTTTGCCATTAACAAGAACAATGGCATTACTTGAACATGACATAAATTCCGAGACTGCAGCCGAAAATGTCGATTTCGAGGCCTATTAGTGTTTGCGTCGTTTTTACCTTCAGTCTCGGGGTTTATGTTATGATAAATTCAAATTAGCTCGTTGGCGCCCTTACATTCACAACATAGTTATTTGTTTTAAATTTTTAACGCATAGCATTCGTAGGACCAGCCTCACGGACTTTGTGTCCTTGGCATGTAGCCTCGACGTCGTCGGTGTCACATGACATTATGACGTTACTGAAACTATGACGTCACGTGGTTACGGGGACGTCGTGATGTCACGTGATACCGTGATGTCAGCGGATACGGTGACGTCATCAGTTCGTGACGACGTAACTTCGTGAGTCACGTGCTATAGTGACGTATGACACTGACGTCACGTGACAGTACAATTCCCTGACAAGTTGGGTGCTTTACTGGTATAGATTTGATTTGGTACATCTGTGCTGCACTATAGGTCTGATTTTTACGTCATATCTCGTTTACGTGCAACGCAGAGGACGTAATTTTATTGATGCCAAATTAGCTTTATCGCGGGACGAAATGAAGCTTTGAAATAGCCGTCACAATTACAGCTTTTTTTTCTCTCTCTTAAAGGAGCATTAACAGCACAAAATCGGTATTCTGTTTACTGCCTTAAAGGGGAACTCCGCCGATTCTTCGAGCTACCTAATCCAAAGGCATCATCTGAATGCGGATGGCTTCCTGATTCCGAAATGCTATCTCGTTCTTCTAGATTCACTCTAGTTAATTAAAAAGTGATATTTTATTTGCTGCCGAAGCCGAAACTTCGTTCTCCCTAGGTTTTCCCCAGTTTTCCCCGCCACCCAAGCGTGACGTCACGAGTGGGCAGCGAGGCGCGCGGCCGGCATCGGTACGCTCGCGCCCGCCTTTTTCGCGTCTAACAGCGAGAAAACCTGGGCGTTCGAGCAATTTGAAGTTGATAATCATTAAGATTTGCACAAAGTATGACCTTGGCCTGCGTGCTGAACTCTAAGAAAGAAGAAAAAAAAATTGGCAGCAATGGGAATTTCGGTAAAACCGTTTTTGCAACTCTGTACGCTCCGCCGCGGCTCGCTAGTTTCGTGAAATCGCTAGTAAATCCGTTCTCTTTTTATTAAAAGATGGCTGGCGAAGAAAGGTCGAAGAGTCGCGCAATACATTTTTGGACAAATTGCCAAAACACCAGGGAAAATGCTCGAATGGTGGTACAGGTGCCCCACACGCTCGTACAACCTGAAGGAACGTGCCATTTAGTTTCAGATTTTTGTTAGAAAAGTTACTGTTGCAGGCGCCAGCACGTGTAACCACTCTTATAGCATGAGTATGCTCCCTGGTGCTTAAGTAATTTAGCAAAGGATCTATAGACTATTTCTGAAAAGCGCTTCTGGTCGATGCCATTTTCAACGTTCGTGCGTGTGGCGCGTACTTTGCTCGCCTTTCAAAGCGACGAACATGTGCGTGCTGGGCTGGGACCTAACACATGTGCACTGTGATTCTCATAAATAATGAAATGTATAGAATGGAATTAACTGCATTCATGTAGATAAAATGGCAGGTTACTGGTCATGAAGATCGTGTTAAAATGACAAGTAAAAGAGCTCCGCAACCCAAACATCAAGATGCAATGGGATGCGTATAAAATGCACAAATACACTCGTTCATCGTCAAATAAAGAATATTTGCTTGAAGGTACAATAGTGCGTAAGGTACAGAAATACATAAAAACTTTTAATTCAAAATAATTAAGTTAACAAAAGTTACTAAAAAAATGTGTACCTTTTTTTTTACTTTTGGAGTAGAATGCAACGCGTTCGAACACCCATCCACGAGAGCACATGGGAAGGGGGTAATTCTATATAAGATATTTTTAATTAAATTTTGATTTAGCACAGTTTCCATCGGCTGTAAATTTGCATGCCTCCCCTCAACGACATTAATATTTTCATGGTTTAAAAAAAAAAAAAGCTTTTCAGCCCTATATAAAAGTTTTTCCGCAATAGATCATCACTTCTTCTGCAGAGAATATTGCACGCCAACCATTTGACAAACCAGGCAAATTTGGCTCTATCGTATATTAATGGAGCTCGACACCTGCTTCATAAACCTCTGCAATAGCAGACAGGAATAGCAATATGTCAAAAGTCATGTCCAAATTCAGACTTGAACTTTGTTTAGACGTTTCACTTCTCGTCTTCAACACATCGGCCGCGTGAGTGGAGCTCCGAGAGTAGCCCGAGCTAGATTCAACGTCTGAAACAAACATAGTGTTTATAAAAAATAAAAAAAGTCATTGAGCTTATTATGAATAACAAATATGACTGTCCAAAATGTCGACTATAGTGCTATATTGTGTACTATATTTCTCGATATTATTAGCGCTCTTCTTTGGACGGATTTCGTGGTGGTCACAGCCGGCTTGAGTTTGCGCTTGCCGCTCTTGAAACGGTTCCAGCTGCTGAAGGATACTCAACTCGGAGCACGCGGCTATAAAGTATTCCGAGCATAAGTGAAAATGTTTCACATGACACTAGTTCTCTCGGCACACAGCTCGCGCAAAAGCACCTTGACGTGGCCGGCCTCCATTGCTTCCGGGGAACGCTTTTTTTTCTCCCATGAAAACAAGGGTAAAAAAGAAGCTTTTTCCCGGCACTGTTTCTACAGTCTATCGCGGAGCACAAATTGCTACCCATATTGCAAAGGAACTTCCAACCTTGAAGCTGCGAAAAAATAATCTCGATGGCTGGCGCCCGGAAAGCCACTTCGCGGCTGCCCGAGTCGCTCGTCCGCCTGCCCACCCGTGACGTACGCGGGTAGGGAAACGTAGGGATTTTTCATTATTGCCAGTAGAGAGTCGCCTCCTGGATACCTCGCGGCCGGCGTAATTTGAAAATTCAATAACTTCACGGAAATTTTTATACAATATTTTGGTTATCAGTTGAGAAAGGGTTTTTGATGCGGTCTCCGAATTTCCAGCCAAATCGAAGCCTACCGAAAAATCGGCGGAGTTCCCCTTTAAACGCTTCAGAATGGTATCAGGTAACTAGGATTCTGTGTTTTCGAAGTTTATTTTTCGTCAAATTCGCAGGTATTTTTCGGAGTTTATTTTTTGCCGAAAATTCTGAGTTTATTTTTGTTTGATTCCCAATTCTGCGAAATTCGAAGCTTAATTTTGCAGTGTTTCTTATTTAATATAATAATAATAATAATAATAATAATAATAATAATAATAATAATAATAATAATAATAATAATAATAATAATAATAATAATTTATTTCAAAACCCCAGCATGTCCACGTCACAAGTCAGGTTCGTCAAAGCCAT